>JAEMWC010000007.1:1030000-1115000 GCA_016490735.1 Pachyseris speciosa
ATTATGTCGTAACCGGTAACGTTATATCGTAGCCAGATACCATTATGCCGTAACCGGTAACGTTATATCGTAGGCAGATGCCGTTATGTCGTAACCGGTAACGTTATATCGTAGCCAGATGCCATTATGTTGCACCCGGTGACCTTATATTGTAACCAGCATTGCATTATGTCTAACCGGTACCGTTATATCGTAACCAGATGCCATTATCCTGCATTATGTTGTACCTGATAATGTTATATCGTAACGAGAATGCTATTATATCGTAACCGGTTATGTTTTGTCGTATCTTTCTGTTGTTCGCAGGTGGTGAAATATGGTCAGCGGCAATCCTTTTTGCTCAAAAATGGCGCGAAAAGTCGGTCACGTGACATTGTTTCTATGTGAGAAATGGCATCTTGTCGAAAACGACGGAAACTTTTATATGAAATACGCCTAGACAATTTGAACACATATCCCCAGGAACTAAAACAGCGAAGACAGTCAGCGAAACGGTGGAAACAACCGGGCATCAGAAAACGTCAGGTAATTTTAAGCTTTAAGTAAGTTACGTTGATGCATATTTTAAACTGTTTACTTCAGCCAGAAGCATATAAATTCTGCTACAGCTTATTGTAGGTTTGTTAGTCCGTGAAAATACGCCAGCTTACTTTTCATCCGAGAGACACCTCACCCAGGGGACTTCCAGGGAAATTTCTCACGCTTGCTTAACCGATTTTACAATCCCCCTGTTTAGCCCAGGGATCGATCCCGTGGGGAAGGGAAAGTTTTCTCTTATTACACGCCTCGGCGCTACAACATTTATATTAATAAGTCTCTTTACTCTAATAGAAACGATTTACTTGAAAATTTTCGCAGAACAACTGCCAATGAATATGAGTTACGTCCACTTCCGGTTGCAGTACATTGCACAAAAACGCCCCCCCCCCCCCCCCCTTGTAGCGGAGCTCCGGCGGCCCGAAGGGCGGTATTGCTCGTGGGCGCGTACGCACGACGACGGAGTCGCCCAATAATTAATAATATCCTAATAATAATCCAACATGGCGGCTATACTCCACCTAGCCCAGCTGGAAGCTACTTTACAGCGTACGTCTTTGATACTGGACATCCATCTTATAGCCAATTGACACCTGTCAAAACAAGGTATCCGCTGACCAGTGTCACGTGACCATATCGCGGGCTCAAGTTAAGAGCTCATCGAGGTCGGCTGTTTTTTTAAGTTGACCGCTGACCAGGTACTTGCTTTCGATTGGATCGCAGGCTCAAGCCAGGTGTGGGACACCCAAACCAAATCGAGGCTTTTAAATTTTTCGCGCGCTTTCTGCAGCTCGTAATTTCACATTCAGTTTGTTTCTTTATTTTGAGCAAAACAACTTCATCTTCTTCGATCGAAGTTTGTCTTACGCATTAAAATCAAGAACTTGTCAAAAGATACTCCGGAAGGTGAATTTTCAAGTGATGAAAGGAAGGACGAAAGATTTTTCTCAGGAAAACTTGGATCGATTGTGCGGTTGAAAACAGTATAATTCAACGCGTCAAGGGCTTTCACTTCACCGCGGCATCTTGCATCTCACCAACAAAAGTCACTTAACAGTTCACCGGTATTATGGGAGGAATGAGTAGCTCAAACTCTGTGGAAGAAGCTCTTTCTTTGGACAAACCGTTTGCTATTTTTGCGGATGCTTGTTTTTACTTTACTGAAGCTTACGTATTTTTAAGTGGTAGAAACCTCTACAACACAGCGCAGGACAGTGAGGTAAATTAAATAAATAGAAGCTTAACATTTGGTTTAATCGTTGTTACTTTTGTTCAGGAAGGAAACTTGTGTTTTTCTCTCGAGTGGATATAACAATCATCTTACTCGTTTTGGACGCAAAGAAGTAGTTGAATTGTTTGTTTGTTTTGTTACCTTGTTTTCTTTGCAAGCGAACGAGTGTTTTTACTCGGCTTGGCTGACTGTTTTTCGACCTTGGTACCTCAACGGCGTTAAGAAACTTTTGCCCTTATCTTAATAACACCTAATCACAATGAGTCCTCGTAAAGTTAAGCATTAAAAGCGGAAACTCAAGCTCGAGTAAAAAAAAAGCCGATCAAATGCACGTAAATGTGCACGTCTCAAAATCTGAAATAGAGTTGTCAAAATGCTGTCAAAAATGTCAAAGACCAGCGCGCTTCACTCGTCATTTGAAAAACGTTTTAGAGATCTTCGTCGAATGCGACCTGTAATCAACAATATTAAGTTTAAGTTTTCCGTCTTAATTTGTTTGAACCGGTAAGAATCAGCGTTTGGATGTTAAAAACACCGAAATGGGTTGACTGGCTGGGCTGGCTTTGATAATTTTTATAGTGAACGGGTCTGCGAGAGAAATGCTTCTGTGGTTTGGCAAGCGCTTTCTTCATTAACTTGATGACGCTTTGCCACTGAGAATCATTAATTGAAGAAGGTTCTTCGGAAGACATGGGAAGTACCAGTAAAACTATCAAAGCTCTTTAGCGTTTTGTGTCAGCCAAGGAAAGATTTTGTGGGAAATGGCGCTATTATTCAGCTCTGTCGCGTTCCGAGTGATTGCTGCCTCAGTGATTCCTGTTGACTGCTCTAAACGATCAGGTGTGGACGTCTTTTCGTCTTTTCTACGGACATTTATGTCAAAATTGCTAAGCAATTTTTGTTACTTGTCTAATTTCTCCACCTTCTCCAAGAATCTTCGAAGAAATATTATTCGTATTGTGCTTTGTTTTCTTGTAATACTTATGTTTGTTGTTCTGTTGTTTTTGAACCGCGGTCAATTCCTGTTGACTGCTCTTGACGATCAGTTTTTACCCTTTATTGTCTTTTCTACGGACATTTATGTCAAAATAAATACCGATTTTTCTAGATTAATCAGTACAGGCAATTATTTTATTACAAGCTAGTCTTGTTTAATTTCTCCACCTTCTCCTTCTTCGAGCAAAACACTCGCATCGTACTTTGTTCGCTTATAGTGTATTTTTGTATCCGCTTTGAATTCCGTTACGCTTTCATCTGAAAGTAGTTAGGACTCACGAATGTCTGTCTTTTTTTTTTTGCAAACGTTTGCTATCGAAAACTCTTCGTTTTCCCTGGTGCTGCTCAATTGTTTTGGACACAAATTAAACTGGCCCAAATAAAGCCATGCGACGTTGCTCGGTGAGAGTGTGCACGGTCCGGATTCTAAGCTTGGCCTGGCTTTTATAATCGCTACATACCAGACTGGAATGGTGTTCCATCGAACATCATGTATGCACCTTCTTTAAGCAGTTTTAAGTCCTATCTATTACATTATTTGTGTCAATTTTAAATCAGATGTAGCTTGTGAGTGACAAGTATGTAATTTAATTGGGTTAGCTTTGGACTGTATTTCAATTTTACTTCTTTATTTTTAGTGTCAACCTCAAAGCAGGGGTGACTTGTAAGAGACAAGTATGCGATTTAATTTGATTAGGTTAGCTTTGGGCCACGTTTAAATTTCACCTCTTAGTTTTTAGAATTTGTAATTCAGTAATAGCCCACTTTCTTTTTTTATCAACTTAGATGTATTCGCATGAAAAGGAATTATTAAACTTAAAATTAAACTTAAAGTAAGCTCTTTCTCATCAATGCACTTCCTTCTCCTGCATGCAGTCGTCTTTCAATAAATTTTATTCATAGCTGGTCACACCAATCTTGTGGGATGTTTGAATGACATTTGGCATTAATGTTTAATGGGATTTTTGATGTTTGATGAAGTATGTTGTGCAATTTCAAATGTACATGGAGGAATGTTAGACTAGTCCTTACCTTTCTTGCAAAATAGAAAATCAAGTTAAGTTGGCTAACACGGATTTCCAGCACTTTTGCTTTGGTGAATCATTACTTTAAATCCTCATACTACATTGTTAATTACCTTGATAGTGATATCAACCCGAATGCCCAATATTTTATTATCAAGTTGCTTAGTCTTGCACTTGGCTGGCCAGAAGAGCAGCTGGATTTCTTTTTGAAAACACTGTAGGTGCATTGATTGATGAGCTTAATGTCAGCAAGAAGATTTTTTGGATAGTAAAATCAAGAAGTAACTGATCAAAAGAAATATCTTGGTCTTAATGGATATCATCTAAATATTTTTATTGATTTCCATGTATCTTTCTTTCATAATTTTTTTGAGGCATACATATATCCAGAGGATACACAATTTCTGATTCCCAACTGTCTCATTGGAGGCTTTGGATAACTGAAATTGCATTCATTATGAAGTGATGATCTGAATCACTATATATCTGATATCGGATACTGATTCAAAATAGCATTCAGCAGGCTTCTCCACCAATTTCTAGTGGCTCTAAACCATAACTAAGTAGCCTACAGTTGAACGGGGAAACAGACCTGTCCTTTGGTATTGCTCTTAGATGTTAAGAAATTTTTTGCTTTAAAAATTCATAGATGCAAACTAGCGTTTGAAGGTTCTTTTTTACACAAAGAGTTAAAGATAATTTTTAAAAAACCTACCTCAATACTTTTATTTTGATTTTTAACATCTCCAAACTCAATTTGCAAAGGAATTTTTATTACCTTACTCAATAAACCGCTTGTTTTTAGGGGGTGGGGGGGAGGGGGGTGGAGGTCGAAATCCATAAAAGGGGATTCATATCTGCTAGCAGTTCTGGACTAGGGGGTCCAAATCTGATCCTCAAGCAGATCTGGACTGGAGGGTCCAAATCCACTGTACCACTGGCTCATATCACCTTTCCATACTATTTTTTACAGCATTGGGTCTGTAGCTTGAGTGAGGTCAGATGGGTGATATGACAGGCAAACTATATGTAAATGCCAGTAGAAAAAGAATGCTTTTGGAGCTTCGCTTTTAGGCTTGGCTAAATATATATATTATGGGCTATATAGGTATGTGCGGCCCCAAAGGGTACGGTTTTTAGCCATTTTGGGCTGAAATAGGTTATCAATTTTGACCATTTTGGTCTGAAATAGGGTATGGTTTGAGCACTCCAGTCTTTAATTTGATATGTTTTTTAGATGAAGCTACTTCTTCATCTTTAGCCGATAAGACCATCAACAAAATCCCTTCTTTTTTTATCTTTTGATTATGTTTACGATAACTGTGTACGTGAAATAGATCTGAAATAGGGTATCAAATTTTTGATACTAGTGTCCACTGTTAAGTTGTTAGGTCTAAATATATCATCTGACCTCCGGTGGAACTGTCATGTTGCAGAAATAAGTAAAAACGTAGCGAGCCGGTTATATTTTCTTAAACAACTGAAGCGAGCGAATATTCCCGTCAAAGATTTGCTAATCTTTTATTTGACCAGTATACGCCCAGTAATGGAATACGCATGCCCGGTGTTTCACAACGCGCTTCCCGCATATTTATCCGCTGAGCTAGAACAGCTACAGAAGCGCGCTTTGCGAATTATTTTTCCGTTTGTTCCATATAGCGACGCATTACATCAAGCCAACTTGGAGACGCTCTCTCAACCTAGGCAGTCTATCACAACTAAGCTTTTCGATTCCATCACTTGTAACCCAAACCATAAATTGCATGAGCTCTTGCCACCTCATAACATTTGTGAATACAATTTAAGACGAAAGAGGAATTTTAATGCCCCCCTGGCTAAGACGAAGAGACTTATGAACACTTATATATAGCAACTGTGATTAAATTTTTAGGTATACGTATAGGTGTATATAGGGATATCTGTATATTTTCTTATATTTCTCTTACTTTTTATTATATTTTATTATTGTAACGATTAATCTAATTCAGCCTTTGGCTGCGATTTTAATCTGAATAAACTATCTATCTATCTATCTATCTGATCAGGTCTGAAATAGGGTTGGGAAAATCGCAGATTTTGGTCTGAAATAGGCTAAGGGTTTCAGGAAGCGGGCCGCACACCCCCACCCAATTTTTCTGGGAGTACCCCCGGGAAAACGCCTTTGCTTAAGCTCCCTGGACAAGTAGTCTCAAACGCACAAAACTTGTTTATTTTACTTTCACCTTTATAAGCTTTGAGTGTAAAATATGGAATGTCAGTATCAATCACCTCTTGAGCTTGTTACTGAAAACGTTAGAGCCGTGTTAAATGACGTGATAAATAGGTTAGAAAGTATGGATTACAGCAGCAACATCGACTATGCAAAGATACAAAATCGACTGGATTTGTACTCTGTTGTTGAAGCGTGGGGGTACTTTAGAAGATTCAGTTCTCATACATTTACGAGAAGCAGCAAGGATGCTATCTATAATTGATAGCGGAGCTCCGGCGGCCCGCAGGGCCGCCAAGCGGAGCACCATACCTATAGAAACCCGTTAACTGCTTTTCTCATGGTAAAAATGGCTAGCGGTATTGCTCGTGGGCGCGTACGCACGACGACGACGACGACGACGACGGAGTCGCCCAATAATTAATAATATCCTAATATATAGATTTAGCCAAGCCTAAAAGCGGAGCTCCACGATTTTTTTTTTTTTACTGGTATTGAAGAACACCGCACGGCTTTCCTTGCGCCAATATTTTATGTTTAGAGCAGACAACGGGAATTGACCGCGGTTCAAAAACATCAAAACATTACGAGAAAACAATACAGTCGACACGTGTGTTTGTTCAAAAACAAATTTAGCAATCAAAGAATGATCAAATATTTTCATCCAGCATCGTTGGACGAGCATGTTTGACGGTTTAGCCACCTCTCACAATAGTGCATTAAATGGCTTTCCATGTTTGATCGAAATCAAACATGTTCATCCAAAATTTCGCATTACGAACAAATGTTTGATCGTTTAGCCACCCCAACAAACAAATCGTGCACAAACGGTAAAAAGCAACCAAATGAGCCACGTAACGTCGAAATTTTCAGCAATAATACGCAAAAATCATTTATTTTGGACTCACTTGGTCCCGTGTTTGGTCAAACATTGTTTTGCGTTTAGCCACCAAACGTTATGCTTGACAACACGATAATGGAAGAAAATGTTTGATCTTTTAGCCGGGACTTAACAAACATATTTCATAGTACGTTAAGTTTAGACATAGCTTAAATGTCGTAGAAAAGAGAAAAAGGAAAACAATCCTGATAGTTTGGATAGGTAATCGCATGGGGCCGAGCAAATATCACTTGTGCCAGTTTTCAGAAAGTTGCTGAAATTGCCCTCATCGCGCAAAACATAAGTGATACTAATCCTTAATTTTACGAGGATTCATTGCGATTACGTGTTAATAACATAAGGGCAAACGTTTCTTTCAGTTTTTAACACTGCAGAAACACAGACGCCGAAAAACATGTGCAGTCAGCCAAGCGGAGGAAAACACTCGTTCGCTTGTAAAACAACAAACAAACAATTCAACTAGCTACTTCTTTGTGTCCAAAACGAGTAGACTGTTATTTATATCCATTCGAGACAGAAATACAAGTTTCCTTCCTGAACAAAATTAACAACGATTAAACCAAATGCTAAGCTTCAATTTATTTAAGTTACCTGTGTTGTCGAGGTTTCTACCACTTGAAAATACGCATCGATCCACTATAGTAAAAACACGCATCTACAAAAATAGCAAACGGTTTGTTCAAAGAAAGAACTTCTTCCACCAAGTGTGAGCTACTCGTTCCTCCCATTAATGCCGGTGAGTTGTTAAGAACTTTCTTGGTGAGCTGCAAGACGTCGCGGTAAAGTGAACAAGCCCTGAAGCATTAAGTGGATCCAAAAATTGAGGAATTTCCTGCGAACAACCTTTTGCTCTTCCATTTTCCAGTTGAAAATTCACCTTCCGGAGTATCTTTTAAGTAGTTCTTGATTTTTATGCCCTTTATGTGAATTAAGAGACAGAAACTGAACTTCGAAGATGATGTTGTTTTGCTCAAAATGAAGACACCATCTGAATGTGAAATCTCGAGCCGCAGAAAGCGCGCGAAAAATTAAGCCTCGTTGTGGCTTGGGTGTCTCGTTTTGGTTAAATTAACTTGACTTGAGCCTGCGATCCAATTGAAAACCATTACCTGATCAGCGGTCAACTTCAAAAAAACAGCGGACCTCGATGAGCTCTAACTTGAGCCCGCGATATGGTCAGGTGATACTGGTCAGCGGAAACCTTGTTTTGACAGGTGTCAATTAGCCATGACACGGATGCCCTATATCAAAGATGTACGCTGTAAACTAGGTGATCAGCTGGAGTATGGCCGCCATGTTGGATTATTATGATTATTATTAGGATATTATTAATTATTGGGCGACTCCGTCGTCGTCGTCGTGCGTACGCGCCCACGAGCAATACCGCTAGCCATTTTTACCACGAGAAAAGCAGTTGACGGGTTTCTATAAGTATTGTGCTCCGCCGGAGCTCCGCTAATAAGTAATAGTAATTGGACCGAGTGGAGTACAATTCAGGGAGTAATCGCGCGAGTAATTTCAAAATCAGACGAGCGCGAAGCGCGAGGCTGATTTGAAAATACGAGCGCGATTACTCCCTGAATTGTACGACACGAGGTCCAACTACTAATCGTATCTATAACAAATTTCGAGGTCCAATAACCAATTAATCGTATCTATAACAAATTTCGGAATTAAAAATTTCTTTTGGGAAGGTCTTTTGAGCGAAAACGTCTTTAGCGCTTTCCATCTGTTTTGAAAACTGCAGGAAACGTTTGCAATGAAGCCATTAAAGCGCGCGTAATTGACGTGAAAATCACGCGGGTATCAAATTACAGGTATCCAATTACAAAAAGTTCAAATTGGATACCTGTAATTGGACACCCACGTGATCGCGCGCCGATTACGTGACAAATAGGCGCGCGGAGAACCAATCACGATCGAGAATTTTGTTATAGATACGATTATAATCATAATAATCCAATATGGCGGCCATATTCCACCTGGCCCAGCTGACCAGCTAGTTTACAGCGTAAGTCTTTGATACTGGACATCCATCTTATAGCCAATTGACACCTGTCTAAACAAGGTATCTGCTGACCAGTGTCACGTGACCATATCGCGGGCTCAAGTTAAGATGTCATCGAGGTCAGCTGTTTTTTTGAAGTTGACCGCTGACCAAGTACTTGCTTTCGATTGGATCGCAGGCTCAAGCCAGGTGTGGGACATCCAAACCAAATCAAGGCTTTTAATTTTTCGCGCGCTCTCTGCGGCTCGTAATTTTACGTTCAGTTGGTTTTCTTCGATCGAAGTTTGTCTTTCGCGTAAAAACATAAAAATCAAGAACTTGTCAAAAGATACTCCGGAAGGTGAATTTTCAAGTGATGAAAGGAAGGACGAAAGGTTTTTCTCAGGAAAAGCTTCAAACTTGGATCGATTGTGGGGTTCAAAAGAGTATAATTCAACGCTTCAAGGGCTTTCACTTCACCGCGGCATCTTGCATCTCACCAAGAAAGGTCACTTAACAGTTCCGGTATTAATGGGAGGAATGAGTAGTTCAAACTCTGTGGAAGAAGCTCTTTCTTTGGACAAACCGTTTCTTATTTTTGCGGATGCTTGTTTGTACTTTACTGAAGCTTACATATTTTCAAGTGGTAGAAACCTCTACAACACAGCGCAGGACAGTGAGGTAAATTAAATGAATAGAAGCTTAACATTTGGTTTAATCGTTGTTACTTTTCTTCAGGAATGAAACTTGTGTTTTTCTCTCGAATGCATATAACTAACAATCATCTGTACTCGTTTTGGACGCAAAGAAGTAGTTGAATATTTTTTTTTTTGTTACCTTGTTTTCTTTGCAAGCGAACGAGTGTTTTTACTCGGCTTGGCTGACTGTTTTTCGACCTTGGTACCTCAACAACGTTATGAAACTTTTGCCCTTATCTTAATAACACGTAATCACAATGAGCCCTCGTAAAATTAAGCATTAAAGGCGGAAACTCAAGCTCGAGTAAAAAAAAACCGATCAAATGCATGTGCATGTGCACGTCTCAAAATCTGACATAAAGTTGTCAAAATGCTGTCAAAAATGTCAAAGACCAGCGCGCTTCACTCGTCATTTGAAATATTCGTCGAAAGCGGCCTGTAAACAACAATATTAAGTTTCGCCGTCTATGAACATGTCGTCTTAATTTGTTTGAACCGGTAAGAATCAGCGTTTGGATGTTAAACACCGAAATGGGTTGACTGGCTGGGCTGGCTTTGATAAATTTTATTGTGGACGGGTCTGCGAGAGAAATGCTGGTGTGGTTTGGTAAGCGCTTTCTTCGTTAACTGGATGACGCTTTGCCACTGAGGATCATTAATTGAAGAAGGTTTTTCGGAAGACATGGGAAGTACCAGTAAAACTATCAAAGCTCTTTAGCGTTTTGTGTCAGCCAAGGAAAGATTTTGTGGGAAATGGCGCTATTATTCAGCTCTGTTGCGTTCCGAGTGATTCCTGTTGACTGCTCTAAACGATCAGGTGTGGACCTCATTTTTGTCTTTTCTACGGACATTTATGTCAAAATTGCTAAGCAATTTTTGTTACTTGTCTAATTTCTCCACCTTCTCCAAGAATCTTCGAAGAAATGTTATTCGTATTGTGCTTTGTTTTCTTGTAATACTTATGTTTGTTGTTCTGTTTTTTTTTTTTTTTTTGAACCGCGGTCAATTCCTGTTGACTGCTCTTAACGATCAGTTTTTACCCTTTATTGTCTTTTCTACGGACATTTATGTCAAAATAAATACCGATTTTTCTAGATTAATCAGTACAAGCTATTTTATGTACAAGCTAGTCTTGTTTAATTTCTCCACCTTCTCCTTCTTCGAGCAAAACACTCGCATCGTACTTTGTTCGCTTGTAGTGTTTTTTTTTTTTTTTATCCGCTTTGAATTCCGTTACGCTTTCATCTAAAAGTAGTTAGGACTCACGAATGTCTGTCTTTTTTTTTTTTTTTTTTGCAAACGTTTACTATCGAAAACTCTTCGTTTTCCCTGCTGCTGCTCAATTGTTTTGAACACAAATTAAACTGGCCCAAATAAAGCCATGCCAAGTTGCTCGTGAGAGTGTGCAGCTCCGATTCTAGGCTTGGCCTGGCTAAAATATATACATATATATGGCCTTCAGCTTTTCTTTTTATAATCGCTACATACCAGACTGGAATGGTGTTCCATCGAACATCATGCATGCACCTTCTTTAAGCAGTTTTAAGTCCTATCTATTACATTATTTGTGTCAATTTTAAATCAGATGTCGCTTGTGAGTGACAAGTATGTAATTTAATTAGGTTAGCTTTGGATTGTATTTCAATTTTACTTCTTTATTTTTAGTGTCAATCTCAAAGCAGGGGTGACTTGTATGAGACAAGTATTCGATTTAATTTGATTAGGTTAGCTTTGGGCCACATTTAAAATGTCATCTCTTAGTTTTTAGAATGTGTAATACAGTAATAGCCCACGTATAAGAACCTGAATTTTCCAATTTAGCCTAAATAGGCTCTTATATAAATGGTACTTAAAGGAAATTTAGGCTACCAAGGTTCTTAAAATAGGTTCTTATATTTTTATATGAATTTTATCTGAATATACTATATATATGATAAATATCATCTCATAATACAGTATAAATCATTTATTTGTACCATAGAGAAATGCCTATATGCAGTTCAGTGCAGGTACAGTATATGTCCTTAACAAAACATAACAAAGAAACTCATTCAGCAGTTTCAACTTTTACACTTTTACAGCAAGCCCACCTAGCTTAAAATTTTAACCTTAACAGGTTCTTATGTGCAGTGGGCTTAAAATGAAAATTTTAGCCTAACAGGTTCTTAAAACCCAGGTTCTTATACATGGGCTATTACTGTATTAGATAATATTCTTTGTATGGGAATTTACTTTCTCCCAATTAATCTCCAGTCATGCAGTTTTTTATGGTATCAACTTAGATGTATTTGCATGACAAAGTCTTATTAAACTTAAAACTTAAAATTAAACTTAAAGTAAGCTCTTTCTCATCAATGTTCACATCCTTTGGACTTCCTTCTCCTGCATGCAGTCTTTCAATTAATTTTATTCATAGCTGGTCACACCAATCTTGTGGTATGTTTGGATGACATTTGGCACTAATGTTTAATGGGATTTTTGATGTTTGATGAAGTATGTTGTGCAATTTCAAATGTACATGGAGGAATGTTAGACTAGTCCTTACCTTTCTTGCAAAATAGAAAATCAATTTAAGTTGGCTAACACGGATTTCCAGCACTTTTGCTTTGGTGAATCATTACCTTAAATCCTCATACTACATTGTTAATTACCTTGATAGTGATATCAACCCGAATGCCCAATATTTTATTATCAAGTTGCTTAGTCTTGCACTTGGCTGGCCAGAAGAGCAGCTGGATTTCTTTTTGAAAACACTGTAGGTGCATTGATTGATGAGCTTAATGTCAGCAAGAAGTTTTTGCGATAGTAAGGTCAAGAAGTAACTGATCAGAACAAACATCTTGGTCTTAATGCATATCATCTAAATATTTTTATTGATTTCCATGTATCTTTCTTTCATAATTTTTTTGAGGCATACATATATCCAGAGGATACACAATTTCTGATTTCCAACGGTCTCATGGAAGGCTTTGGATAACTGAAATTGCATTCATATTGAAGTGATGATCTGAATCACTATATATCTGATGTCGGATACTGATTCAAAAATAGCATTCAGCAGGCTTCTCCACCAATTTCTAGTGGCTCTAAACCATAACTAAGTAGCCTACAGTTGAATGGGAAACAGACCTGTCCTTAGGTATTGCTCTAAGATGTTAAGAAATGTTTTGTTTTAAAAATGTATAGATGCAAACTCGCGTTGCAGGTTCTTTTTTATACAAAGTATTAAAGATTAGTTAAAAAAAACCTACCTCAATATTTTTATTTTGCTTTTTAACATCTCCAAACTCAATTTGCAAAGGAACTTTTATTGCCTTATTCAATAGAACGCTTTTTTTGGGGGGGGGGGGGAGGTGGGGCGTCCAAATCCTTAAAAGGGGGTTCATATCTGCTAACAGTTCTGGACTAGGGGGTCCAAATCTGATCCACAAGCAGATCTGGACTGGAGGGTGCAAATATGCAAAGGGTCCAAATCCACTGTGCCACTGGCTCAGATCACCTTTCCATACTATTTTTTACAGCATTGGGTCTGTAGCTTGAGTGAAGTCAGATGGGTGATATGACAAGCAGACTATATGTAAATGCCAGTAGAAAAAGAATGCTTTTGGAGCTCCGCTTTTAGGCTTGGCTAAATATATATATTAAAGATAATGATGACAGTTTCACACCTTCGCCTACAGAAATACAAACAAGTTTTAAAGGTAGACCTAAATTTGATATTTCCTGTAAACAGCTGGAATACTTAGTTGAGAATGGAGTTAATGCAACTGACATAGCCAAAATGCTTTGCATAAGCGTGAAAACAGTGTACAGAAGGTTGGAAGAAAATGGCCTATCGATCCGTGATACATATGCTATTCTTACGGCGCAAGAGTTAGATGATATTGTCAGAAATATCATACAGGAACTTCCCAATTGTGGCTACAAAAGCATGCGTGGTCATCTGCTATCTCATGGATACAACGTACAGGAAAACCGTATCAGCGAGGCTATGAGAAGGACTGATCCAGATGAGACTGTTGTGAGAGCACTTCAAATTCGTGTGGGTCACCGGAGAGCCTACAGTGTCAGAGCACACCATAATAAAATTCTCGTTACGATATAACATTATCAGGTACGACATAATGCAGGATAATGGCATCTGGCTACGTTACCGGTTACGACATAATGGTATTCTGGATACGAGATCACATCACCGAGTACGACATAACAGCATACCGGGTACGATGAGACAGAACACCGGCAAATACAATACAATACACCATACGGTACGATCCAATAACATTTTTTGTCCAATATTCCCCTCCATAGAATTTGCACTGATCCATGTAAACAGGCGGTCCAGGTACAAAATTCGTCCGTGCAAAAATTTGTCCGGACCCGTGTAAACGTCGCCTAAGTGTTTGTTTTCAGCCAAAGAATTAGTGCGCGCGCGATGAAATGTTCTAAACAAATACTTTAGCGCGAATTGAGTCTGATTGTGTGTTCAACTTCGGTTTCCTCTCACGGATGAAAAGCATTTCGCGGATTAGACAGTCAAACTTTCCCTGACATTTCTACAAAACGGAGAACTGTTTTAAAAACTCGGGGTTTGAAATTCCGTGGCAACCTTTCACATGTGCACCGACGGCTGAGGCACTGTGTTCTTCAATTCGCTGATGGAGATGACGAGTAGTGTATCCGATATAATCTGTATCGCACAGATCACATTTATATTGACATACAACACATTGTCGGCTTTTCCTTAATTTTAAGTTGCTCGCCAAATTTTGGACTCGTGAATACCGTTTATATTTGGTTGCCGATGTTGTTGCCAAGATCTTTAAGCTGTTTTCGAACGATGTTCCTAGATCTCTGATCTTTGAAAGTAGTATGACTCAACGATGTTTCCCTCTGACATGGTGTTGTTCTTCTGAGCTTGATCATTTTCCGTCAAAAAGACTGAATTCAGAAACGAGGCAACGATGGCATCAACCAGTCTATCCGGGTGTCCCAGCTTAAAAAAAACATCCCCTTAAGATAGTCGCATTCTTTTACGACCAACCACGAAGATGAAAGGCGGTAGGCCCAGTGTAACATGGTTTTAATCAATGATTTCTTGTAGTGCATGTCTACGTGGCTCTGAAAATGTAAAAGGAGACCATTGTTCGTTGATTTTAGGTATACGCTGGTTACCAGTTCACAGCCTTTCTTTTCTATCATCATGCCAAGGAATGGTAACTTGTTGTTGTCGGCTATCTCTGTAAAGTGGATAGATGGATGACACTCATTCAAAGTTTCTCAGAAGTTCGTTGCACTTTGAATGTCTGACATAGAAGATAGTGTGTCATCGACATATATCATATAAAATGAAGGTAACTTGTTCCCACGGCTGAGGCGTTCTTCAACAGAGTATAGGAAAACGTTTGCTACAAGGGGGCCTAACGATGATAGAAAAGAAAGGCTGTGAACTGGTAACCAGCGTATACCGAAAACCAACGAACAATGGTCTCCTTTTACATTTTTAGAACCACCTAGACATGCGCTACAAGAAATCATTGATTAAAATCATGTTACACTGGGCTTACCGCTTTTCATCTTCGTTGGAATCAGTCGTAAAAGAGTGCGACTATCTTAAAGGGATGTTTTTTTAAGCTGGGACACCCGGATAGACTGGTTGATGTCACCGTTACCTCGTTTCTGAATTCAGTCACATCCCTCCCCCTACCCCAACCGACGAAGCACCACAGTTTCTTTAGACAACTGACATTTGAATCTACTTCCTCAACCAGACCCTATATCTATATTCTGCCTTTGCTCTCCGACAATGGAAAAGGCGAACTTTGAATCGGCAAAGATTGGTCATGGATCCAAGCTAGATGTAACAGCCCAAAATCGGCCTTAAAATGACTTAGCGGATGAGGAAAAAAGTAATGGCTGACCGCATTTTTTTTTTGTTTTTGTTTTGTTTTTTTTTTATTTTTTTATTGTTATTTCAGTTTTATTGATTTTATTTTATTTATTTAGTTTGGAAAGCTTATGAACGGGGAGCAGAGGAGCATTATTATTAAAACGCCCTATCATGATCAATTTAATGAATCTTAATATCAAAAAAAAGGCTAGCTCAAGACATATAAAAATTTATCATTACAAAACTCCAATAGCAAAATGTTGAATGATAGCTGATATAGCTCAAAACTAAAGTTTTCCGTTGTGAAATAGTTAACTAGAAATTACCATTGGCTTTCCTGCATGTGCCAGTTCCAGTTAATACTCAATGCAGCTAATTAAAGCCATCAACAGGATTTTATGGGTAAATTTTGGAGATCAGCTGAGCCGTTTCTTCTCCTTGATCCCTCGCTTTACCTCCTTCCAACATAAATTTCTTATTGGTGCTCATTTTCTCATGCGCACTCTCTTTCTTTTTATCTTCATCAGAAAGAAGGCAACTACTATATGACTCAATCTTAATCAAAATTACCATTTGCCATATTTTGACATTTCGATGTTGCTAAATATCTCAACTGGTAAGAATCCATGTTAGTAGTAACACCAGAAATTTTACGCAAATCAAAGTAAAGAATAAGGATTTAGAAGAAAGGGGTGGGTAAAGGCCTTAGCGAGCTTAATATAGTTCCAAACGTGCAAAATGAAAGTAAGAGGATGGTAAGTTTTTGAAATTACCATGTTTCTCTTAATCCAGAAATTATCGCACTTATAAGCAGCTCAAAAAGGTAACTTACAAAACAGAAAGAACTTAATCCTAGTTACCAGTGCACGTTGTTCCATTGCCGATGAATTCTGAGGTTCTTTGGGGTCACAAAGGCGAAAATTACAGACCAGTGAGTGCAATCAATGCGTTATCCGCGTCGCGTTAAACGACTGAGCAGGAAAATGTGGAACAGATTTCAAGAAGTGGAGTCGAAGTTTGCTGCTAACGAATTTTAACTTCGAATTATATTTTTGTCCGAAAAAGGTTAAGGCAAAGTCGCGTATTTTGCGGTGTTGTCCGGGGGTGTGTTTGGTTTTGCAACAGAAAAAAAGTCATATTCAATGAAAATTAGAAGTTTTGGTCAGTTTAGAGGGTGATAAAGTCAAAAAAACTAATTTGGCAATAACAATGGTTCATTTCGAACATAGTGCGGGATTTGAGAATGTTGTGGTTTTCAAGGCATAGTCCAAAAACGCACCATATTTGGGTAAATCGGTTAACTTGTAGATAGGAACCAGCCTAGGTGCAAATATGTAGTATTATGTTGTCATATTACCTGTGCAAGTCCTTCCGTCACAAAGAATCCGATTTTACAAGTACAGTGGTAAGTAACCGCAAGGTGAATGTTGTTGCATATACAGCTTTTACGTCACATACCGGAGAAGAAGCAGTGCATTCATTGATGTCTAAAATAAGACAACATGTTAAACTACAGGCGTAATGCACGCAAAGCATGAAATATTAACATGGAATATTTTATTATGCTACACAAAACGTCTTTAGCTTAGAGGTATACGTAGAGACCAGCTTAGTTGCAAATATCTAGCATTATGTTGTCATTTTACCTGTGCAAGTTCTTCCGTCACCAGAGAATCCGAGCTTGCAAGTACAGCGGTAAGAACCAAGGGTGTTGTTGCATACAGCATTTACGTCACATACCGGAGAAGAAGCAGTGCATTCATTGACGTCTGAAAAAAGACAACATGTTAAACTTACGTGCGTAATGCATGAATAAGCATAACAATTAGCGAGGAAAAGCAATTATTTTAGATTTGGGACCTATACATACCAAATACTATAGCGTCTTTCTAAGCTACATATTAGATAGTTACGTTCCACAAGAGTTATGTGATAGATGGTGTACGTTGTAGGTAAGGACATATAGGTCTATGCTAAGAATGACAAGAAGAGCACAGTGAAAAAGGATGAAAGGTAAGGCGAGATGGAGGAAAAAGCGATACTTAAAACGATGATAACAGAGATCAAGAGGATGGTGAGAAAAATGATGACGATGAAGATGACAATGATCACGACTACGACGACGGTGACGATGTGGATGCTGATGGTGACGATGATGATGATGATGATGATGATGATGATGATGATGGTGGTGGTGGTGGTGGTGGTGATGTTGATGTTGATGGCAATGATGATGATGATGACGACGACGACGACGACGATGATGATGCTGATAATGATTACGACGACGACGACGAGGATGATGATGATGATGATATGGCGATGGTGTTGGCGAAGATGATCGCGATGATGGTGATCGTGATGGTGATTAGAATAAGTAGAATAAGGGGAGAATGATAGTTAATAATAAATGTGATAATCGCGATGACGATAATGGAGTCATTACTTCGAAAGATTGTATGGTTAAACCAAAAGTGATGGAGTTTAACTTACCTTCCGTCTTCATGTCGCAATACGCAAGCACCGCCATGTCCGGTTTTATGGAAGACAGCCAGTATTTTCCGCTGGCCGCTTGTGCCTCACTCGCTTTTATTTCTTTGCATGACTCGGCTACCAGCTCAGGGATGGAGCCGAGATGAACTGGAATTGCAACAAAAATGATATTGTGAGAATGAATACATGAAAATCATATATTTGAACTGTGGATTAAAGAATGAATATGTGAATGAACATCGCAGTTATGTACACTACGTAAGCAGAAGAGAAAATAAAATCTGAAAGAGAAAAAATCAGGCTTTATTGTCACTACTGTTTAAGTAGTATTCATAACTGCGATGATCATTCACATATTCATTATTCAAAAATGATATTCTTGGTTTTCACGTGACGTCATAACAAATAAATTCGAAAGTAAACATACTTTTGCGTTTTTATCTTCATCACGTAAAAGAAATTTTACAAATGTATTTACTTGCTTGTTTTCATGGTCAGCTCGATAGCGGGCTTTGTTGTGAAAATAGAGCAGTTTGAATTTTAGATATTGTCATGGTGGGTGACACAAAGATGGCTGTTCAGAAACGTGTCATTCATATGAAAACATCGATTCGCCATGTGGTTTTCAGGTCTGGAAAGCGTCTATGTGTATGTTTGCAAACTTTACAGAGAAAAGGATAACCAAAGTGAATTACAAATGTTTTCATTCGTTTCCGGCCGCCATATTGATGCCCTGAGAGGAACATCAACATGGCGTGTCTATACTCAACATTTTGGCGAATAACCCGAGTTAGAGATATCGCACAGCCCTGAGACTTTGACATGTTGTTTATTTATTACTCGTCTGCAATATCTCAATTTCTTGACTTTGTCTATGAAATGTTTGATGATTTTATGAGTAATGATTTTTTTTTACTTATGTGATGTGCACGTGTCTGAAAACCGATATTTTCTCTTCGTTTATGTTTGGCATTTGTCATACCTAATTACTAACTTTCAGTTTACCTCTATTTATGTCCCGTCTAAATAATATCTGTCTGCATCAGGAATGAAATCCTCCGGTTGGCCTCCTTCGTCCGATCACTAAACTCGCACATGTGAAGAGACATCACAAAATTGAAACTCTGACATCGATCATCTCTGCGACAGACTAACAAGCAATCCAGCCCAAGGTCAGCAATCGTCGTCTTATAAATGTGTCGCTGTAGCATCCATCCATAGATGGACTGTTCAGATCCAAAAGCAGGGCATTGCTGAGTCTCTGCCCCACAGAGCGTTTGATCAAAGGCAAGGATAATTGAAAAAATTAAGAAACTTCTCATAGCACCAGCGTTAGTGTAGTTTTGACCTTTCGAAATAGCCTAGAAAGAAACTAAAATAGTCTTCACATTTGCAATCCTCAGAATTTTGTAAATATTTAAAATTTTGTAAAATATTCTATGCACAATCAATTAAACGGCACGAATACTCAAAATGTGTATTCCCTTTAATACGATGTTGAATGATATTTGAATTAGATTTAAATCGAGCTCAGAGAATTGTAGTGAGCTGAATATCTTATTAGATAAGCAACCAATTAGCAGGGTTGAGCATGCCAAATCATTAGGTTTGATTATTGATGACCGACTTTCATGGTCCAATCACATCAGAAAATTATGCAGAAAGATATCCTCGGCAATCGGTGCCTTGAAGCGCATTAGGTCCCTCATTTTTCAGTCCACTGCAGTACAAATATATAACGCTTTAATCCAACCTCATTTCGATTACTGTGCGCCTGTTTGGGATGGATTGAGTTCTGATGTTATCTATGTGAGAAACTACAAAAATAGCAAAACCGAGCTGCTAGGGTTATTCTGCGAGCCAACTGCGAGGTAGATTCAAGCCTGCTGTTTGAAACATTGAAGTGGGACCAGCTATCATTAAGACGAATAAAGCATAAAGCTATAATGATGTTTAAGTCCCTCAATGGGTTAGCCCCAGTGTAGTTGCAACAATAATTCAGTGAGAGACACACAGACTATGACTTGTGCGATTCTTTCCGTAAGTTAAACTTACTCAAGCCGCGTACTAACTATTTGAAACGTATTTTTAGCTATAGCGGTGCCTCACTGTGGAATTCTCTTCCTGAAAGTATTAGGGCGATCAGATCAATTGGGAAGTTTAAGAAGGAAATCAACCGCGCACTTGAAACATTCGATTCCCACTCGGCAATCTTGTCAATCATTTATATATATATATATATATATATATATATATATATATATATATATATATATATATATAGTTATTTTAATTTTTGCAAATGATTGCAATTAAAATACTATTGTTATTACTGAAGATTTTTAACCGAGTTTAAATAAAGAATTACTACTACTACTACTACTACTACTACTACTACTACTACTACTACTACTACTACTCTTTCCCTAGCCCGGTCTAGGGCCTTGAAAAAGCGATCCGGTCGAGACTATAAAGGACCCGAACTTGACACCCTCCATATCACCAAAATATTTATTCGATGAAATTAAAATGCCTCAGGACCTGCTAAAGCGTTTCCAAGTGCTTAAGAAATGCAAAACTAAATTTGACTGTTTAGTGTACGAAATGCTTTTTATAAGAGCTTTGAAGCCAAATCTCAACGTGCAATCAGACTCCATTCGTGCGAAAGTATTTTTTATAATCTTCGAACCCTCTTATGTTAATTTTTTTCGCGCCAAAACCGCTTTAAATGCTGTAATTTGCATGATCTCGTTTATATTTTTCTTCATAATGGAGTCACGACTACTCCGAAACGTTGGATTTTACCATTCTTTTTTAGTTTTATGAAAAAAGAAATGGCCGCCCACGAAACATAAACGGGACACAGTCAACTGGAACCCAGTCTTCTCAGTCGACACACCCAAACTAGAAACGACGTAACGAACACTTCACTCTCGTAGACAAAGAAATAAATAAATAAAATATCGCTGGCAATTTTTTTTGCGGATTACCACTGTACACTGGTTCCCAGACTCCTGTTCCCGGTTCCCCGTTCCCCGTTCCCGGTTCATGGTATTGTTAACATCCTGTCTAAATCCTTTTCTCCAGTTGTTGACTCTATTTTCGTGTGGTCAAACTGATGGACTCTATTTTGAGAAATTGTTGTTTGTGGTTTGTATATTTTCATAACCTTTAAAATGATTGGAAGTTTGTTTAAGTTTAGCTATTTAAGTGAACCTAAGCTCTTGGAAAACAACACATTGGTCGGTTAATGGTATCCTACCAATGGCTTCTCTCAGATTGCTCATGGAGAGAGTGTAACTTCTATTCGGCCGCTTTCTCTGGTCAGAAGCTGAGTCACTTTCACTTCCAAGTTCATTGTTGCTTTACTCCACAATCAGGTTAACATTTTTAATTCTTTTGGAGGCCTCCCTCGTGTCTTCTTAACACAGATTACACAGTCATCACTGTGTGGAACCCATGTTGCCGCAGTTAGGTTGAGGTTTTCAGCCAAGTAACAAACATTACTCCATTTTGCTCGACATCTCCTACATATTGACTGTGGGTGGACATTTGTTGAATCAACCAATACGGAAACCTTTCAATTTTTAGCATTTAGTCAGCAAATTTAAAAGTCTCCTCTTTTCGTTCCCCTGGTTTGTGTCTGTCAGCATGTAGCATCAAGCATCAACCTTTCGCTTTATGTTTTTAATTTTGTTCCCACAAAGTCGACAACTTGATGCCAAAAGTTTCATGTGGGTTTCCATGATATGATCTAAAAAGAACACCAAACAACATCAACATTACTTTGAAAAACCACTATAACACGAAGTAGTTTGGTTGTTTAAGAAACAGCTGTTTTGGTGTAGTGTTACCAGCCTCTAGACGGCTCTTGAACCACGAACTTCCAAGATAGTGTACCAGAAATCTAGGTTGTCTACCATCTTCATATTTCAGACGATAAAATTTTATCGATATAACAATCGGGGAATAATGTTTAGATCTTCAAAAATCATTGAATACAAGATTATGTCGATAAATGTCCACCTACCTTGAAACGCAGACAACAATTTCACTTACATCGCGCAGATTTTTGCTTAAGAACAAACCGATGTATTTGAAAAACCTCTCCGGAACACTTCCAATAAGGCTACTGATCTGTTGACAAATGGTATCTTCAAAAAACGTCCCGGATGAATGCTCAAAAATGCCAGGAAACAAAGGCTTCAATCAACTTCCGACACGTTCGCGAATCTTCCGCCATTTTGGGTGAGAATTATAGCTCCGTGACGTCACGACTGTTCTTAAATTTAGGGATATCCCGGACTGCTTAGAGAGGTTTTCACAAGACGTGTTTGAATTTTAGAGTTTTTCACAGTGCGTGACATAAAGATTTCTCCTCACAAGCATGACACTTACATGAAAATATCGATTCATCGTGTGTTTCTGAGGTTTGAAAGGCCAACATGGTAAGAGAAGCGTCTATGTGAATGTTTGAAAGCTCAACAGAGACAAAAAGCCTTTGAGATAGCTTAAGTAAGAAATATATGTTTTAACTCGTTTCCGACGGCCATTTTGGAGTCCCTCAGAGGGACGCTAAGATGGGGTTTCCATACAAAATACTATAATTTTGAGCGGTACATTTTGCTGAATAACTCGAGTACAGGATATAGCACGGCCCTGAGACTTTGGCATGTTGTTTTATTTATTACTCCTCTACAATATCACAATTTCTTGACTTTATCTATTGAATGGTTAATGATTTTATGTTTTTACTTGCGTGACTGAAAACGATCTATTGCGAAGTGTAAACAGTGTTCAAGCTTTTCGAATTCTTTTAAAAAAATTTGCGATCCTTTGATTCATTGTTGCTGCCAAGCTTGCATTATCACATAAACCATTTGTTATGACATCTACTAGGGTATATTGGCTTCTGCGGCAAGAAATGTTTGAGCTGCCCAAAAGGGTTGGTATTCCGGATAAAACAATTTTCAGGATTCGTTTCAAAGATAATAACTAAACTTACCAGAGGAAGAAAACAGCGCACCTTATGGCCTGCAGTTTGTCAAGTGTGTTCTGGTGAGTTCCACAGTGCAATTCAGTAGCTGCCGCGGGCCATTCTGGTTAAAACAACCAAAGCAAAACTACTTGTAAACAGCTGTTTAGACTGGTATGTGTAAGGAAAAATGTGCCAATGTTATTTTATCGAAATGCTCAAAAGTATACATGCCAGGGGCACAGAAATGCAATCTGACTGTAACTGCAGACCATATGCAACATTTGCCCGTTAGCTTCATTTTTATGTTCGCCTGAAGTTATTGTTGTTTGTTGTGAATACATTGAACCTTATTGGCTATTATTTCACTGCCTAAAAGTAAATATATCACATGGAACATTCACGTGGAAAGTTGACCAGTGGCCGTGTTTGTCTGTGAGGTTCATCCGATTAGATAGTATAACCGCCGATCGGCTAGCTCATTTGATAAAGCACCATGTGGCAGATCGCGGGTTCAATCTCCGGCCGGACCAACATTTTTATATTCGGGGAAGAAGAAAGTGCTACCTTCGAACTGAAATGTGGAAACGGTTAGACTTTCTAGTCTGCTCGGATAAGGGCAATAAACCGTAGGCGCGGCCTCACAACAGTTGTCTCTTATACCAGTGGGACGTAAGCAATTCGCGCACTGTTCGAAAAGAGTAAGGCACGTTGTCCCTGGAGTGGTGGCTAATCTCTTTATCTGATTTCATCTGTCTATCTGTCTTTGCCTAAGTTGAAAGGTTGGCGGAGACGAAGTATGCAGTGATACTGGCTGCCCGTGGCGCCATTTTATGCAGACGCCCGCTGACACCCGACAGAAGAATTCTAAAACCGCCATGAGACTATGTGATATGTGCGATATATAAATACATTACCATAACCATAGTATGAGACAGATACTAAGGTGTGAAGTACAGCTCACTGTAAGAAAATAATGGGAATTCACCTACTTCCTTGACGCCCCTTCATATCAACACTTGGCGCCAAGAAAAATTGGCACGTAACACTGAGATTCACTGTCTCCGTGCCTTTGGCTTTATGTATTAAAGCCAAAGATAACCACTTTCAGGCCACCGCGATGTTTGTTCTCTGCAAACCAAGCATCGTTACTTCCGTTAGGAAATTTCTCAATCCTCCCCCTCTTCCACACCTTCCAGGGTGGGTTAAAGGAAAATTATTTATAGTTATTATACAGCAGATAAGTAAAAATATAACATTAGCCTAACTATTATAGCGGAGCACCATACCTATAGGAACGCGCCAACTGCTTTTCTCATGATAAAAATGGTTAGCGGTATCGCTCACGGTTGCGACCGCACGACGACGACGACGGAGTTGCCCAATAATTAATATTATTAAATTTTCAACCTCGGATAATGCAATTCTAGCTTTCTCGTTGGTTCACTGGATCTCGGTTACCAGCCATTATACCTACATTTGACCTTATATGGAAATGAATGCGGGAAATGTCGCTCAGCATAAATTTTTTCACGGGAAGCCAAGTTTCGTCGACAAAAAATGGATGAAGAAAACAGATTCGGTGAGCTATCTACAGACGAAATACAAGAAATTGCGGACAAAGCCGTCCCAGTAACAACAAAAACAGCCACAAAGATCGGGATGAGATTATTTAACGGTACATATCAGTTAAGTTACCCTTAAAAGTTGCAAAATTTCAAATACGATCGTCTATATTTTTTACTCATTCATGAATATTACGTAACAACAACAAGTTTACCTTATGTTACAGAATGGCTACCTGGTCCTGGTGGCACCAAATTTTCGAAACGGATAGAAGAAATGTCAAAAGAACTGAATGTTTGTCTGAAGTGTTTTTACACCTCTGCTAGGAAGAAAGAAGGCACGTATTACAAAACTTCATCGATCAAGGCAATAAGAGTCGCCATTGATAGTTTCCTTCACTCGCAGCCGCACAACAAACCGTTTTCCATTATCTCTGATCCCACTTTTACTAAGGCAAATAAAGTTTTAGTTAATTCCAGCAGCAGTGCCGACCAGACCCAGACAAATTTCCACATCAAGAGCCCGGGAGAGAAGTTCCTGTCCAAAATAATTTTTCAACTAGTACAACCTCCGTTTCACATGGCGATCGAAGAAGCTTTCTTAAGTATTTTTACAACTTCAGTGTAAATCAAATGAAGAATGATCCTCGCAGTTGTGAACGCAGTTTATGCAATTGCGAAAAGAAGCCTGAAAAAAATTCAGGACTTCAACGGGGTTTGAACCCGTGACCTCGCGATTACCGGTGCGATGATCTAACCAACTGAGCTATGAAGCCACTGACGTTAGGAGCAGGTCAATTGTGGGTTCATATGTTCCTGTGAAAGAAATGAGTGTGAATGGTATATGAAATAAATCATACATGAACTGCGGAAATGAAATCAAATGAAGAATGATTTTTTCAGGCTTCTTTTCGCAATTGCATAAATTGCGTTCACAACTGCGAGGATCATTCTTCATTTGATTTCATTTCCGCAGTTCATGTATGATTTATTTCTTAAACTTAAATGAAATTTAACAAAACCGAAGGTTGAGAATTTAATAAAACAATTCTTCCATTCGCCCCTGTTGGATACGAGATTGGTAATAGCCAACTCGGAGCTACACGCCTCGTTGGCTATTTACCATTTCGTATCCAACGCGGGCTCATGGAATAATTGTTAAATATCCTAATAATAATCATAATAATCCAACATGGTGGTCATATGCCACCTGGCCAAGCTGACCAGCTAGTTTACAGCGTACTTTTTTGATACTGGGCATCCATCCTATAGCAAATTGACACCTGTCAAAACATGGTATCCGCTGACCAGTGTCACGTGACCATATCACGGGCTCAAGTTAAGACCTCATCGACGTTAGCTTTTTTTTTTAAAGTTGACCGCTGACCAGGTACTTGCTTTCGATTGTATCGCAAGCTCAAGTCCAAAATCAAATAAAGGCTTAATTTTCGCGCCCTTTCTGCGGCTCGTAATTTCACATTCAGTTGGTTTCTTCATTTTGAGAAAAACAACTTCACCTTCTTCGATCGAAGTTTCTCTTTAAATTCGCGTAGAAATCAAGAACTGGTCAAAAGATACTCAGGAAGGTGAGTTTTCAAGTGATAAAAGTAAGAGCAAAAGATTTTTCTCAGGAAAAGCTTTAAACTTGGATCGATTGTGTGGTTGAAAACAAAATGATTTAACGCTTCGAGGGCTTTGCTGTCATGTAACCACGGCATCTTGCAGCTCACCGAGAAAGCAGTTCACCGGCATTAATAGGAGAAACGAGTAGCTCAAACTTTGTTGAAGAAACTGGACAAACCGTTTGCTATTTTTGCGGAAGCTTGGTTTCACTTTACTTTACGTATTTTCAATTGGCAGAAACCTCTACAACACATGACAGTGAGGTAAATTAAATAAATTGAAGCCTAACCTTTGGTTTAATCGTTGTTACTTTTGTTCAGGAATGAAACTTGTGCTTTTGTCTCGAATGGATATAAATAACAATCATCTGTACTCGTTTTGGACGCAAAGAAATAGTTAAATTGTTTGTTTGTTTTGTTACGTTGTTTTTTTTTTTTTTTACATGCGAACGAGTGTTTCTACTCCGCTTGGCTGACTGTTTTTCGACCTCGGTGCCTCAACAGCGTTGAGAAACTTTTCCCCTTCCTGATTAACACCTAATCGCAATGAGTCCTCGGAAAATTAAGGATTAAAGCCCCGGCTAAACGATCACACATTTTGATCCAACATCGTCACTTGTCAAACATAACGTTGGGTCGCTAAGCGCACAAACAATGTTTGACGAAACACTAGAAAGAGTGAGTCCACAGAACGATTTTTTTTTTGCGTATTATCGCTGAAATTTTGACTTCAGGTGGTTCATTTGATTGATATTTACCGGTTGTGCACGTTTTGTCGGTTGGGGTGGCTGAACGATTTCGTAATGCGAAATGTTGGATGAAAAACAAAACATGGAAAGTCATTTAAGAAGCAATGCAATTTTGAGAAAGGTGGCTAGACGTTCAAACACGATGATGGATGAAAAATGTTTGATCGTGTTTTGATTGTTAAATTTGTTTTCGAACAAACATACGCGTCGTGTATTGTTTTATTGTAATGTTTTGAGGTTTTTGAACTGCGGTCATTTCCTATTGACTGCTCTAAACATAAAATATTGGCGCAAGGAAAGCCATGCGATGTTGCTCCATACCAGGAAAAAAGGTAATTATCGTGGAGCTCCGCTTTTAGGCTTGGTTAAATCTATATATTATATGAACTGTCAAATTAATGATTAATTGGACAGCTTTTTCCAAGACGTTCATGTGACATTACATGTACTGTCCAATTTTGAACTAATAGCAACAAAGGGGGACAAACTTAAAAAACAACAAGTGGACGAAGCTCGTGTCACATGTTAGCGAATAATACAACAACGTCAAAGCTATATCCAACAGATACCCCTCTTTCAATTTAAATGATTGTATTTGTAATATAATAATTCAAGTAGCGCATCATTATTAGTGTAAATCGTGTAACCTGTAACTGTAGGTGATTTTCATTTTGTGTAAAATCTTATTGTTAGCATGTTTATTATTTCTATTGGATTTGTCTTGTTTATTCGTTTGTGTATGTAAGTGCTATATTTGACCATGAAAAAAAAGTAATTAAAAAAGTGCCGCGACATTCTACAAAATAATGTTAACTGAATTCTAAAGCCACGCCTAGACGATCAAACATTTTCATTCAACACCGTCTTGTAAGACTATGTTTGACCGTTTAGCCGCCTCTCTCAGCTATGTATTGAAATGTTTTTCATGTCTAGATCAAACATTTCCATCCAACATTTCGCGTGTTTGATCGTTTAGCCAACCCAACCAACAAAGCGTGCAAAGCTGGTAGAAAGCAACCGAATGAACCAAATAACGACGAAATTTCAGCGATAATGCGCACAAATTGTTTTGTGGATTCGCTTTGTCTGGTGTTTCATACATTGTTTGTCCGTTTAGCCACCCAACGTTATGTTTGACAAACACGATGTTGGATGAAAATGCTTGATCGTTTAGCCACTGCTTAAGAAGAGCTTGTAAAATATTCATGACTACTGTACCAGCTTATAAGACGCTTGAAAATGAACGCTTCTCTGAAAGCATTGATACCAACAAATCTATCCAGGAAGAGAAAATCAGAAATATATTTGGCTCTCTTTTTAAGACTAAACGTAACGAAACTTTATAGTGCTCCAAGAGAAACAACATTACTTTTAAAAACAATTTTGAATGCTGCGAACGCGAGAAGACAGTCAATGCACTGTACGCATGAAATATTGTGTCGCCAAATCCTCATTATTAATAATTGTATTTTAGACTATCTTGCTAATCAACGGAACCGAACAGGGTTTGATCTAGCGGCCATCTCATAACAATGCCTGTGTTCTTATCGATTGCGCTACCAATACATTGCATGTTTATGATACTTAAATTAATAATAATAATAATAATAATAATAATAATAACAATAATAATCCATTTATATAGCGCCCTTTCTACAAGATTGAAAGGCGCTGTTTACAAAAATTAGATAAAATTAAAAAGTAAAAAATAATCACAAGCAATTGACATTAAAACTAGACGCTAACTACAAATAAATGTACACAATAGATAAAAAATCAGATAACAAATAAGAACATCACGATTCATAGGCTTCATAGGCTCGCATAAAAAGAAATGTTTTAAGTTTGCGTTTAAAATCATCAATTGAGTTTGCAGATTTAATATCCTCAGGTAAGTTATTCCAAAGTTCCGGAACAGCAACAGAAAAAGCTCGTTTACCATACGAATTAAGATTAAAATAGGGTTTAACTAATAAATTTCTATTAGAGGATCTAAGATTGCGCCTGGGTGAATACAGTTGAAGGAGTTCCTGTATATAGATTGGAGCTCGATCATGTAGTACTTTGTAAGTAATTAACATAATTTTAAATTCAGGACTGGAGTAATATGGCAAAATCTTGGACACTGGTTGACAAGGCGAGCGGCAGAATTTTGAACATGTTGAAGCTTCCGAATAAGATAGGATGGTAGGCCGTACAATAAAGAATTACAATAATCAAGTTTAGAAACTACGAAGGCGTGAATAATGATCTTTGCAGCATCATAAGTAAGATATTTGCGTATAAAACCAATGTTACGAAGATGGAAAAAGGACGATTGACAGACTGCATTGACATGAGGTACCATACAAAGGGACTGATCAAAGATAACTCCAATATTGCGTGCACTGGGGGAGCAGGATACAGTCTCATAGTGGTGGCCGAGGTCGATAGGAAGAGGATATTACGAGAACTTCAGACTTGTCTTTATTTAATTTCAGCTTGTAGGAAAGCATCCATGCGTCCATGTCCCGAACACAGTTTACCAATTTGGCGTTACTCAGATTCATATCAGAAACAGACGACGTCCTGAACGTAATATATAGCTGAGTGTCATCGGCATAAAAGTGATAGAACATTTGATGACGTCGAGCAATCAATTAACCGCGAATTGATAGAGGTCACGTAGTGGAGACATGTAAGGGCAGAGACCGAACAGAAAGCAATTCTTTTTATCAATCTGACCGAACTACCGACTTCAGCTGGTTGGGTTTTATGGAATCTTCAGGATTCTGTAGCAGTTTATTTGAAAGCCATGGGCTACATTCCTCTTAAAGTTTGAACTGCATACTCCGAGCTTTGAATTTCTTAGGTCCGACGTAAGAAGTAAATAAGCAGAAATCACGCATCGTCTGTCTAACATTTCAATAGAAATGTTTAATCAACATTGAAATTTTCATCGAATTGAACTTCATATCTAAGCATTAACTCAGCCCGGATGGCCATAAAGATCACTTTTGAAGTCGTTACGAATTTCTCGTTTAAATATAAGAGGGATTTGTCATCAGTTTCTAGGGAGAAACAAAGTGGTGAATGTACCGGGTTGGTGTTAACGTGAAAGGTTGGGTGCCGTTTCTGTGGCTCATACATTTGCGTATCAAAAAAATAATTGGCACTACTGAGGTAATTTTTTTGTAATATGCCGTATTACGGTGAAGGATGATTTAGGGCAAAGTATACCGATTTGTTCCTCGGAGTATTTTTGGAGCCAGTCAGCTTGTCTGCAGTCAGATATGCAAATGAAACACACCCAAGAGCCCATCACCCATTATGGGCTCCTGACACACCACAAAAAGAGACTAGCTGAAGGAGGTATATTATCATTGTTTCTCATTTGCAGTGATTAATCACGCAGAAAACTGATAAGTTGGCCCCCATTTTCTTATTTTCTGTGGAATGTACGTTGAATTTTGTAAGTTTCAAAACCGCGAAAGCCGTGATATTCAACAAGATAGTGAATAGGAAATTAAGGTACAAGCGGGCTTTCAAAAATAATATCATTGCATTATCATAAGTTTCCAGGGATGGTTTAAAATAAACACTATTCTGACAACACAGTTCGCATAAATGATCGTTGCATGAAATCCGCAGCAGTTAATAAAATATCCGACTCTGGCGGTATCAAGTAGAGCAAATTTTCTTCGCTAAACTGTTTCCTTGCGAATGTTCTGATACCACTGAAGTTGTCTGAAGTGGAATTCCACGAAAATTTGAATACTGCACACTTAGAACGATTTTGAACTTAACGATCGTATCATAATAGGGAAGGTTATTTATTAAGTGAAGGCATATAAATAGGAGTATAATGACCGCATTGTTAATCGCTTTTTCGCAGTGAAGATGAAAGGGATTAAGGTGAAGGAATTTCGTTTAACTCGTTTCATCAGAAGGATATCTCTTTCCGAAGAGGGGATTCAAACATCAGCGCAGGTTAATGTGAGTATGTTTGCTGAATGGCAAACTGATTGCCTTGATATGACAATTTTGAAACTCGCGTAGAGGGGGCAAACATGTTCAACTTCAACTTTATTTTACTATGTTCGAATGCCACTGAAGATGCTTTCTCTTTTACCCGCTGCTTATGATGCAATACTGCGCGAATCCGCATAAGTCTAACGCACGGCATTCACGGAAAACAGCTTTTAGTGTTGCAGCACACAGTTTGAATTTTAAATATTTTAGCGTATGTGATATGTAATTTTATGGGCTGATGAATTGATGGTGTTTAAATAATGATTATCGCATAGGCGCTTATTGCGAACTGTAAACAGTATTAACGCTTTTCGAATTCTTTTAAAAATTTTGCGATCGATCCTTTGATTCATTGTTGCTGCTAACCTTGCATTATCACATAAACTATTTCTTATGACATCCACTAGGATGTCATAAGAAATAGCCAATAGTTGGTAAAAAAGGCAGATCCTTTGCCACGAGGAAAAAAGAACATATTAGGAATATGAAAACAGCGGCCAAAGGCTCCAGAATTGCCAATCATGCTTGGTCTCACATCCACGTTATTGACTTCAACAATGCGTCGATCATTGACAAATTAAATTTCCGCATCAGGAAATTTCTAGAATCTTGGCACACCTCGATCACGCCTAATGCTGGCAATGACTCTTGCCCACTTCTAGGACAATATCGCATACTTTTTAACAGAAATTCTTAATCACCTTTTTATCCCTAATTTTACTCTATTTTTATAATTTTTATCTCAGCATTTATAATAAAGTTTCGATATAACGCGCGCACCGATTGGTTAAAACAGCGTGCCTTATGAGAGTACAGATGCACGGGCAGTTACGTTGTCCCGCAATGGACCCAAATGAAAATCTGAATTTTTCCCTCGGTTTTTATTTTGATTCAGGCGTCTTGTACGACCTAGAAAATGTGTATGAAAACGAGCGGTTAGCCTCAATGGATTTAGAAGATGTTTCTGCGAGTAAAACCACAAATAACAGCATTAAAAGTTAAGGATTAATGTCAAGCGTGTTCTCAGAAGTTGCTGAAATTGTCCGAGTCATGCAGCGACGAGGGCAATTTCAGCAACTTCTGAAAACACAAGTGGTTTACGAGGACTCATTCCAATTACGTGTTAATAAAGTAAGGGCAAAATTTTCTTAACACTGCTAAGGCACGTCGAAAAACAGTCAGCCAAGTGGAGTAAAATTACTCGTTCTCTCGCAAAGCAAACCAAAAAGAACAGTTCAACTAAGATTAAGCTAATTTCTTAATTTGCGTCCAAAACGAGTGTAGATGATTACTATTTAGATCCAGTCGAGAGATAAATACGAGTTTCAGTCCTGAACAAAAGTAGCAACAATTAAACCAAATGTTCAAAGCTGAAATTTATTTAATTCACCTGTCGTTGTAGAGGTTTCCATCACTTTGAAAAAACACATCCACTTAAAAACACGCATCGGTAAACATTAAAAACGGATTGTCGAAAGAAAGAACTTCGTCCTCCAAGTTTGAGCTACTCGTTCCTCCAGTTAATGGTAAACTGTTCTGTGACCCTTTTTGGTGAGCTGCATGATGCCGTGGAATCATCATTTTGTTTTTCAACCACACAATCCCGCCACGCCGGGCGCCATTCAAGCCGATCCATGTTTAAAGCTTTTCACGAGTAAAATCTTTTACACTTTCATTTCAACTCGAAAATTCACCTTCCTGAGTATCTTTTAAAACTAGCTCTTGATCATTACGCCTTTTTTAACGAAAGCATGAGCCAAAATTCCGCCGAATTTCACTGAACAATTTGCTTTTAGACTAAAAAACCACTTGCACTTTGATGGTTTCTGAACTTTGATGGTTTGAAATTTTGACAGCTTTGCTTGTGTTTAACCAATGAAATGTATTGAGCCATTCTAACAAGGATTGTGATTGGTCTGTTCTAGCGTGCCTTATGAGAGTACAAAGCACGGCTGACGCCACTCGTAGGATTTGGAAAATACAGTTTGCCGAAAATTGTAGCCGAATGCGTGAGGAAATTAAGAAATTCTTTATTATAAAACAAATAAAAAGCCTTAACCGTGCTTTGTTCTGTTATAAGGCACGCAAGGAAGTGACGAGAGCACGAAAGAAGTAGTTAAAAGCACTCGCCTACGGCTCGTGCTTCTTTCTACTTCTTTCGTGCTCTCGTCACTTTCTTGTGTGCCTTATAACTGAACAAAGCACGGTTAAGGCTTTTTTATTTGTTAAATATTCTCGGAATTTTTACTTCATTCATCTTTTTTCCCGTTGAAGACCACAGTTCTGGTGGTCGAAAGCTCGCAATTTTTAATATTTTTAGCCAGAGAACGTCCATTCAAGTTTTTATCATGAATCCTGGCTGCGTTCCTTCAATTTTTCATTATTATTATTATTATTATTATTATTATTATTATTATTATTATTATTATTATAAATTATTATTACTATTATTATTATTATTATTGTTATTATTATTATTATTAATATATTATTATTAACTACTTTAATGGAATTGCTACAATAACAGTTACAGCTACAGAGGAACCAAAACAATCCACACTAAGTTAAGTGAAATTAGACTTCACAAAGATATGATATAATTGTAATTAAAATAGCAAATGTTACGTCAGAGGGTGCGAAAGCCATTTAATGTGTAATACTGATTCTTAGCTCTAGTACCTGTAGAAACAGCGTTGTTTGAATTCATTAAAGTTCAACGCTTTATCATTTAACTTCTGGAAATATTTATAATATTTTGCAAACAGTAGAAAGTAGTTCAGCTTACTGACTTTAGCGTCTAAAACGGGTGAGGTACTTAGCATCCCAAAGAGGGTCTCACAAGGGGAAGGAGAGAAGGAAGAAGTATTTTGCACATTGAACCATTCAATTACCTGGCCAGAGAACAATTTTGAGACAGGGCATTCGACGAAAGAAGGGTAGACAGAGTCAGCTATGCGACAACAGAAACACGCTCGATCCTTAGCAATCCCATAAATTAATAATTATTTTCTTGTTGTTATAATCTTATGTAAAAGCGTGTAATAAAAGTCACGCAGTCTTGTCTCCTTGCATACCAGTCTTAATAGGTTGAAATAATTCTTCCATTCGACATCCGCCAGTTGAAATTCTTGTTCCCATTTTGTTAGTCCTGTGGACTTTGCAATTGACTTATTCAAGAGCCAGTAATAATCACTAGATTTAGTCTTCATTATATTTAAGGAGATCGTGGAAGACAATTGAAACATATGGACTGACAGTGGCTACCATGTCATCCCACAGAAGAATTGTAAAACCGCCATGAGACTATGTGAATTGTGCGGTATAGAAATACATCACCATAACCATACTATGAGACAGATACTAAGGTGTCAAGTGCAGCTCATTGTAAGAAAATAAAGGAGATTCACCTATTTCTTTGACGCCCCTTCATATCAACGCTTGGCGCCAAGAAAAATTTGCTGACGTTGACACGTAACACTGCCTTTGGCTTTATGCATTAAAGCCGAGAAACGATCAGATAACAAATTTCAGACCATCGTTTTTTTCTCTGCAAGCCAAGCATCGTTACTTCCGTTAGGAAATTTCACAATCGTTCCCCTCTTCCACACCCTCCAGGGTACTGAAATGGGTTAAAGGAAAATTATTTCTTGTAATAAATCTATATATTACAGCAGATCAGTAATCACTATAGTATTGACCTAATTATTATATTTTCAGTGTCCAATTAATAATTAATTGGACAGTTTTTTTCCAAGGCTTTCATGTGACATTACATGAACTGTCCAATTTTGAAATAATAGGACGGTTTCTCTCAGCCAATCAAATCCAAGCAAACACGGAATTAACCACTCAGCACATAGTACGCCTGAGCTCTTGTATATCGTGCCCGTACATCGGTTGGCTTTGAGAGAAAATGGCGGAGTTGTAGGATGAATTTTCCATTCTGTATTTGCCAAGTTTTCTCTTTTGTTTGATTTCAAAGCGAAATGAATACGTCAACGTTTCCTGTTAAAGAAGAGGAAGAGCTGTTGCGACAGAGAAAATAAAATTTTAACAAGAACACCTCTAAAAGTACGAAAACGTGGTGCATTGTTTACAACGAGTGGAGACAATTAGGCAAGGAATCGAGGGCAGTTGAAGACATTCCTCAAGAAACCTTGAATCCATACTTTGTTGGTTTTATGCCGAAGTAAGGAAAAAAACGGGGAAATAATATGAGACCGAGAGCCTGGCAGTTATGCAATGTGCCATAGATTGTTACTTGAAAACCTGCGGGAAGAATTACAGTATATTAAGAGATCACGAATTCTTCCCGACAACATACCTTGCCTTGAACATACCTTGCCTAGACCCACTAGCTGTAGAGCTAAGAAGACTACATGCTGTCCAATTTGGAAATAACTGGGTGAAAAAAAAAAAAAAAAAAAAAAACCCGAGGACATCAAAATTGGACGAGGCCTCAGTTTGTTCCTTAACGTTAATTTTCCAGAAAGTATACATAGCTTACAAATGAAAGAAAACACTAACAAGTTGATAAAATGCATTTAATCAGCTCTTCAAGCTTAAAATTAGCTGATCTATGAGTACATATTACAAATACTCCAAATTTATTTCTACACAGCTCTCTGTCTTTACACCATAGTAGAAGCAGAAGAGCTAAATTAAAGGGCACATACGTCCTTCCACATATGCTCAGAAATGCGTTATGAATCAAACCAGAAAGTATAGCCTGTTTAGCATTTACTTGTGCATTTTAGGCACATTTTGCGCACATCTTGGCGCAGTCGGGGATGTTAGTTACTGATACCAAGCTACTGCTACTCAGATCGAAACACATAAAAAAAGAATCACAGTTCTCATGCACATTACCAAATATATCCCATATAGATATTAACACTACCACTGCTAATGTTGCTCTGAGAATAGCTAAATTAAAGTATTGGCCATAGTGTGGAGTTTGTGCTAATTTGTTCCCGCGATTCAGTCTGTATAGACTGTCAAAACAAGTCATTTCTAGAAAAGCCAGATATGTATTATTGTCAAATATGATTCGAATTATTTACCGCCAGTTTTTCAAATTAAAGTTGCTAGCGTGTCTACTTCCAAGTTGAAAAAATACTTCAGAATATTGCTTTTGTAATCAATCAAGACCAAAAACTTGTCGAAGGAGGACCATTTTGCGTGAAAAATAGTTCACGGGCTCCTCATTTCAGAGGGACATTCGGAAAACGTCCCCTGGCTTTAACTAATGTCATTTTTCATTTTAGTGATGTGGGTTTTTTTTTTGCTAGCAAATGAAAACCTGTACTGACCACTGGAACTTTTCAATCTTCAAGCTTCAACTCTTCAGTTTAGCCCAGAATTAACAGACACAAGATTCAACAAGATTGAACGAAACTTTAAGCAAGGGAAGGCAACGCGATTCTTAGTAGTGTATCTGTTAAGACGGTGTCAATCGCACAATGATGTGTTCGGATTTAAACGTGACAAATAAACTTGAGTTTTCGTCAATGAAATTTCATCTCTATAATTATATATCTTCGAAGAGCTGTAAGGAGAAACATCAATCCAAAATTCTCAACAAAGAAATGCCATTTAAAAGAAAAAAAATAAATTAAAACGTTCTTTGAAGAAAAAAAAAACAGAAAAAGTCATCCAGCAGCTTAGCATTGCACCCCCTTGTTCACTTGCAACTGGACGCTGTAAATGTTGCAAAAAAAGGCACACTTTGCTACGATTGAATTTTACGAATGTAAAACATTTATATAATGCTTTACCTAATTGTTTCGCTCGAACAATTTCCACTGTGTCCACTACACCACTTACGTTACGTGAATTGAATATCTTTTGATCTCACGACAAGTACCCTTGAAACTATACTTATTACACCTGACCCATCTTTGAGTTTCAAGAAAAAGACAGTTATAAGAAGACGGCTTATAACAAGAAATCAATTGTTCACCCCCTTAGATATTTTAAACTGGTGCACGCGATTATTGGTAAAGAAAAAAAAGACTGGTTCTTGCGTCTGAACCCTACAGTGTTCTATGACTATTATTTAGGGAGACAACTCAAAAATTTCGACAAGCCCATTATCGTTAGAGTTGCCACCAGTCACGCCAGAGCAACTTGTGCCACTACAATATGAGCCCCTCCCCCTCCGGCTTGTCTCTCATGGGTACCGCTTCCACCCCCAGAGTACCCCCCTCCTCCACCTGATGCACCGTTATCTTCCGATCCTCCTCCCCCACCGCCAAACCCTCCAACCGCTCCTGGGGGTGGCCCCCCATTATATCCACTATTCATTGCTCCGGCACGCCCTCCCACCCATCCCTCGCAACGGGATCCGCCCCTCTCACCATGATATGATGCGATTCTGCCACACCCGTGACCTAACCAACCCGCACCTACTCCCCCATGGTAACTAGCACCAGCACTGTTGCATTCTCCAGGCTGTCCCCCAGTTCCTCCCTGCCGAACTTGACTCGAATGATATCCCACACTACTGGTGCCATTAGTACCGGACTGCCCATCCACGCCATTATATCCACTAGAGGCACCCCCTCCCCCTCCGGCAGCTAATAAAAGCACGTCACATGTGTACACAAAACTCCCTCCCCCTCCCCCTGTACCAGCATTATTCTCTACCGAAAGTCCCAATTCAGCTGCAGTCCTGTTAGTGGATTGTCCTCCTTCAACCTCGACTGAATCACCTCCTCTCTGCCCCACCACAATTTTCAGTACTGTTCCTGCATTCAGTGTGAACGTCCCCTCCATGGACGCACCCCTGCCACCGTAGTAGGTCCCTGGGCGGTATCCATAGTTGTAGGTGTGTGTTCCTCCTCGGGCGCCAAAAGCTTTGATCACATAGCGAGCGGTTTTCTCAACTGTATATTCTTGGATGATTCCTATTTGACCAGCTAGGCCATTCGTTGTAAATGTTCTGTTGGAAGCTAAAAGAGTAAATCGTATAATTGCTAAAGTGCAGTAATTGTATGAACGAACGAATGAAAGAACAAAAGGCATGCTCGTTGTTTTCGTTTATCATGATGCTGAACAAAACTCAGCCAATATTCTGTTTGCTACCAAGGTCCCAAGTTTTTCAATTCACTTAATTCTGAGACCACTAGCTCTTCGTCTTTTGTCCTGCCTAGATTAGCATTAGAGCTATTTGCAGGAGATGAAGTATTGTAAACTTTATATTTCTTTAAATAAATACATTGTTGTTGTTGTTGTTCGTCTCTTGTTACTTTTAAAACAAGATCTGGAATTATTCATCAACAATTCTTTACCTGTAAAAGTTGTAAAATTCATTTTATTGATTCTTTCTTCTCTATTTTTTTATCTTGCTCAATCACATTGATTTAGAATAATTTCGCCTTGAATCTTGGGAGGAAGAATAATTTTTGTATAAAAAAACATATTCACTGTCAAAATTGTATCCTGTAAACAGTGCAAAAGTCAGGGTAGGGGAAAACCGTAATACACCTTAATTAAAAACCATGATACGGACGGAACGAGCATTCAAAGCTCTTACGTCGAAGAAATATCGATCATTAAACTAATAGAACGACGCCATGTCTGACTTTTCTGATTTGAGGCCAAAACAACTTCTCGTTTGAAACGTTACCTTCATAGCGGAGCTGAGTGCGCCAAGGAGAGTGCGTGGAGTACCAAGGGTAAGAAAACATGGTAACCTATTTTTGGTTATGACGTCACCGTACGACGACCGTAAGCGTAAATTTTATTCAGTTAAAAGAAAAAACTCAAACTCGAGGGAACAAAAAGCCAATGAAATGCATGTACACGTCTCGAAATATGACAAAAAGTTCTCAAAAAGCTGTCAGGAAAATGTTAATAATTTATTGCTGACTGATCTAAATAAATCAGATCGTATTCCTTTTTTGTATTTTCTACGGACAAGCAACGCCATATGAAGCTGCTCGATTCCAGTTAAAAACAAAATAATCGTACAGCTCCGCTTTTAGCGAGCGAAATGCTCTAGAGGTTTACTTTTGCAAAGTTATTATGGCGCTGTAACAAATAATTATGAAGCTTTGCTTTTAACTAAAGAAATGCTCATGTGATTTCATTTTCATTTTCATTTTCATTATAGTGTGGTTTTCGCTGCTGTGTAACTGGATGGTGTTTTCCCGCTGGGAATCTTTAAAAGCACTTCGCGGTGGACGTGGGAAGTAACAATTAAAGCAGCAAGGTACTTTAGGATTAGCATCTGCTTAGCTAAGCAATGATTTTGTGGGAAATGGTGGTATTATCCAGCTTTGCGTTCCGAGTGATTGCTGACTGATCTCAAGCTTATCAGGTTTGTACTCCTTTTTGTCTTTTCTAGGGAAATTTGAGTCACAATTGCTTAGTAATTTGTCTAGCTTAAAGCGTGATATGTTTGTTACTTGTCTGATTTATTCACCTTCTCCTAGACCTCGAATATGTCTTTGTTTTCTTAGAATGTTTTGCTGTTTTTGACCCGCGGTAAATTCTTTTCTGCTTTCGTGTGAAAGTAGTTTGGACTCAAGAATGTATTTTTCCAAACTTTCCCTATCCAATACTTCATTTGGATCGTAAAACTCTTCGTTTTCATCGTCGCTCGTTTTCGCGCATTTTTAAAACATTAGTTTTATCTAAACATCGGGCTGAATGGCTTGACATCATTACTTATTCATGAGCACCGAAGCGGCAAAATTTGAATGCGAATGCGCTTTGAATAGCCAAGAATAACGGCCTTTTCAAGAGGAATGCTGTATCTACAATTGTAGCTAAAAAGTGTGAAGTTTTACGAAGTGTTTGCACTAGCTTTCTGTGTTCAAAAATTGGGAACGTTCCCGGTACGAAGTTAAGACCGATTTTAAAGTAAACGAGACTGGGTGCTAAAAAAGTGACCAACAGGAGATAAAAGCTTGATGTTTTGTCTTAACTGATGCCGTCTTTACTTTGCAAATTGGCGTAAGATAACTATTAGTTAGCTGACTTTTAAAATTTCGAGCTGGAAGTGCGTTCAAATATGGCGCGTCTTTGCTTAGTGGGCCATTGTTTAAAGCTCACGACTGCATAACAATGGCTGTCAAAAAAATACCATATCTTTTAAACAAACATCACTCAGTCATTAAATGCGAATCATTGATCAGTAGCCCGCCAACTTTGAAAATCGGGAGCTCTTTTCAGAGCTCATTGAATCCCCGAATCGGGTTCGACCTAGTAAGTGGGTAACCATGAGCCTCATGCCGGACTAGATCGTGCTGTCTCCCAAAATGAGCCGGACATAACCGAAAGTTAAAAATATCCTAAGTCTGGTTGCTAAGGAGTGACGTTATAGATCTGAGCATCTTAGCACACATTGAAAGAAGTATTGTTTTTGTGCTTCAGCGGCAGAATTTTATTTACCGCCACGCGGCACGCTTACGCCGTGTTCTCATGGCATTTTATGGTTTTACTTGTACGATAAAATGCTAGTTTCGTCAAATGTTATGCTTTCGCGATTCGTTGAGATTTTCGAGAGGATAATCGGCATATTTCGGTATCTGGTGGACAGAAATTACAGAGAGTAACGCCTTCTCAGGCTCAAATTCTGTTTTATCGGGTGATTTTATTGACGTGCAATGGACTTTGGTAAGTTGTAGCTATATTTTAAGCCGAAGTAAATCGCCTTCGGACAATTTTAAAAGCGGAAATACGAACATAAGAGGTAATATCGACGTCACTTTCGATTTGTTACATTGGTACGTTTGGTAGGAATCGCCCATGACATTTTCCCTGGGATTATAGCGAAGCTCCGGCGGCCCGAAGGGCCGCCAAGCAGAGCACCATACCTATAGAAACCCGTCAACTACTTTTCTCATGGTAAAAATGGCTAGCGGTATTACTCGTGGGCGCGTACGCACGACATACATCATACATACATCACATTATTTACCCTCGGATTTTAGAGTAGATTGTGAAGCTAATATCTCCGAGCATTTAATCATCAGATGAGAGATAGACCATCACACCGGTAACTATGTACCCTACTCTTTTCGAACAGTGTGTGAGTTCTTTAACGTCCCACGGTGGTGTTTCCCAATAACTAATATATATATTTAGCCAAGCCTAAAAGCGGAGTTCCAAAAGCATTCTTTTTCAACTGGCATTTACATATAGTCTGCTTGTCATATCACCCATCTGACCCAACTCAAGCTACAGAACTAATACTGTAAAAAAATAGTATGGAAAGGTGATCTGAGCCAGTGGCACGGTGGATTTGGACCCCCCACAGATTTGCACCCTCCAGTCCAGATATGCTTGTTGATCAGATTTGGACCTCCTAGTCCAGAACTGCTAGCAGATATGAATCCCCTTTTACGGATTTGGACCCCCACCCCTCCTAAAAACAAGCGTTCCATTGAGTAAGGTAATAAAAATACCTTTGAAAATTGAGTTTGGAAATGTTAAAAAGCAAAATAAAAATATTGAGGTAGGTTTTTTTAAAAATAATCTTTAATACTTTGTGTAAAAAAGAACCTGCAACGCTAGTTTGCATCTATAAATTTTTAAAACAAAACATTTCTTAACATCTTAGAGCAATACCTAAGGACAGGTCTGTTTCCCCGTTCAACTGTAGGCTACTTAGTTATGGTTTAGAGCCCCTAGAAATTGGTGGAGAAGCCTGCTGAATGCTATTTTGAATCAGTATCCGACATCAGATATATAGTGATTCAGATCATCACTTAATTCATAATGAATGCAATTTCAGTTATCCAAAGCCTCCCATGAGACAGTTGGAAATCAGAAATTGTGTATCCTCTGGATATATGTATGCCTCAAAAAAATTATGAAAGAAAGATACATGGAAATCAATAAAAGTATTTAGATGATATGCATTAAGACCAAGATATTTATTTTGATCAGTTACTTCTTGACCTTGCTATCGCAAAAAACTGCTTGCTGACATTAAGCTCATCAATCAATGCACCTACAGTGTTTTCAAAAAGAAATCCAGCTACTCTTCTGGCCAGCCAAGTGCAAGACTAAGCAACTTGATAATAAAATATTGGGCATTTGGTTGATATCACTATCAAGGTAATTAACAATGTAGTATGAGGATTTAAGGTAATGATTTACCAAAGCAAAAGTGCTGGAAATCCGTGTTAGCCATCTTAACCTGATTTTCTATTTTGCAAGAAAGGTAAGGACTAGTCCCACATTTCTCTATGTACATTTGAAATTGCACAACATACTTCAACAAACATCAGAAATCCCATTAAACATTAGTGCCAAATGTCATCCAAACATACCACAAGATTGGTGTGATCAGCTATGAATAAAATTAATTGAAAGACTGCATGCAGGAGAAGGAAGTCCAAAGGATGTGTACATTGATGTCGTGTGAATACATCTAAGTTGATACAAAAAAAAAGTGCTTGACTGGAGAATAATTGGGAGAAAGTAACTTCCCATACAAAGAATATTATCTAATACAGTAATAGCCCACATATAAGAACCTGGGTTATAAGAACCTTTTAGGCTAAAATTTTCATTTTAAGCCCCCTCCACATAAGAACCTATTAAGGCTTAAATTTTAAGTTAGGTTCTTATCAGTGGGGTTGCTGTAAAAGTGTAAAGGTAGAAACTGCTGAATGAGTTTCTTTGTTATGTTTTTTTAAGAACATATACTGTACCTGCAGTGAACTGCCTATAGGCATTTCTCTATGGTAGAAATAAATGATTTATACTGAATTATGAGATGATATTTTTCATATATATAGTATATTCAGATAAAATTCATATGAAAATATAACAACCTATTTAAAGAACCTTGGTAGCCTAAATTTGCTTTAAGTACCATTTATATAAGAACCTATTTAGGCTAAATTGGAAAATTTAGGCTCTTATATGTGGGCTATTACTGTATTACACATTCTAAAAACTAAGAGGTGAAATTTAAACGTGGCCCAAGGCTAACCTAATCAAATTAAATCGAATAATTGTCTCTTATAAGTCACCCCTGCTTTGAGATTGACACTAAAAATGAAGTAAAATTGAAATACAATCCAAAGCTAACCTAATTAAATTACATACTTGTCACTCACAAGCTACATATGATTTAAAATTGACACAAATAATGTAATAGATAGGACTTAAAACTGCTTAAAGAAGGTGCATGCATGATGTTCGATGGAACACCATTCCAGTCTGGTATGTAGCGATTATAAAAAGAAAAGCTGAAGGCCATATATATATATTTAGCCAGGCCAAGCCTAGAATCGGAGCTGCACACTCTCACCGAGCAACTTTGCATGGCTTTATTTGGGCCAGTTTAATTTGTGTTCAAAACAATTGAGCAGCAGTAGGGAAAACGAAGAGTTTTCGATAGCAAACGTTTGCAAAAAAATACAGACATTCGTGAGTCCTAACTACTTTCAGATGAAAGCGTAACGGAATTCAAAGTGGATAAAAAAAACACTACAAGCGAACAAAGTACGATGCGAGTGTTTTGCTGGAAGAAGGAGAAGGTGGAGAAATTAAACAAGACTAACTTGTAATAAAAAAAGCTTGTACTGATTAATCTAAAAAAATCGGTATTTATTTTGACATTAATGCCCGTAGAAAAGACAATAAAGAGTAAAAACTGATAGTTAAGAGAAGTCAACAGGAATTGACCGCGGTTCAGGAACAATAAAACAACAAACATAAGTATTACAAGTAAACAAAGCACAATACGAATAATATTTCTTCGAAGATTCTTGGAGGAGGGGGAGAAATTAGACAAGTAACAAAAATTGCTTAGCATTTTGACAGAAATGTCCGTACAAAAGACAAAAAAGAGGTCCACATCTGATGGTTTAGAGCAGTCAACAGGAATCACTGAGAAAGCAATCACTCGAAACGCGACAGAGCTGAATAATAGCGCCATTTCCCACAAAATCTTTCCTGGTACTTCCCATGTCTTCCGAAGAACCTTCTTCAATTAATGATTCTCAGTGGCAAAGCGTCATCCAGTTAACGAAGAAAGCGCTTGCCAAACCACACCAGCATCTCTCTCGCAGACCCGTCCACTATAAAATTTATCAAAGCCAGCCAGCCAGTCAACCCATTTCGGTGTTTTTAACATCCAAACGCTTATTCTTACCGGTTCAAACAAATTAAGACGACATGTTTATAGACGGCGAAACTTGATATTGTTGTTTACAGGCCGCTTTCGACGAAGTGCTCTAAAACGTTTTTTAAATGACGAGTGAAGCGCGCTGGTCTTTGACATTTTTGACAGCATGTTGACAAATTTATGTCAGTCTTTGAGACGTGCACATGCACATGCATTTGATCGGCTTTTTTTCTGTTTTGTATTTTTTTTACTCGACCTTGAGTTTCCGCCTTAAATCCTTAATTTTACGAGGACTCATTGTGATTACGTGTTATTAAGATAACTGCAAAAGTTTCTTAAGCCACGGCTACACGAGCGATTTTTCGCTCGCACCGGTGATGCAATTTTGTCGCGTCACCAGCGCGCGATGGAAATCGCAAGTGTAGCGACCCTTGAACTGGCAACGCAACAGGTAAGAAGTCGCAAGAAAAAAATCGCGAGAAATTGAATGAGTTTAACTTTTCGCGATTCTTTTTCTGCTATTTTTTTCTGCTTTCGCATCACCTGTGCGAGGTTGGCTACACGGGTGATTTTCACCGCGGGCTGGTGACGCGACAATTAAAAAAAATCGCATCACCATCGCAAGCAAGAAATCGCTCAAGTAGCCGCGGCTTTAACGCTGTTGAGGTACCAAGATCGAAAAACAGTCAACCAAGCCGAGTGAAAACACTCGTTCGCTTGCAAAGAAAAAAACGTAACAAAAAAAAAAAAAAAACACAATTAAACTACTTCTTTGCTTCTTTCCTGAACAAAAGTAACAACGATTAAACCAAATGTTAAGCTTCTATTTATTTAATTTACCTCACTGTCCTGCGCTGTGTTGTAGAGGTTTCTACCACTTGAAAATTCGTAAGCTTCAGTAAAGTAAAAACATGCATCCGCAAAAATAGCAAACGGTTTGTCCAAAGAAAGAGCTTTTTCCACAGAGTCTGAGCTATTCGTTCCTCCCATTAACACAGGTAAACTGTTAAGTGACCTTTCTTAGTGAGATGCAAGATGCCGCGGTAATGTGAAAGCCCTTGAAGCGTTGAATTATACTGTTTTAAACCGCACAATCAATCCAAGTTTGAAGCTTTTCTTGAGAAAAATAGCTCTTCCTTTCATCACTTGAAAATTCACCTTCCGGAGTATCTTTTGACAAGTTCTTGATGTTTATGCTTTTTACGCGAATTTAAAGACAAATTTTGATCGAAGAAGATAAAGTTGTTATGTTCAAAATGAAGAAACCAAGTAAATGTGAAATTACGAGCCGCAGAAACCGCGCGAAAAATTAAGTCTCGGTTTGGGTGTCCCACACCTTGCTTGAGCCTGCGATCAAATCGAAAGCAAGTACCTGGTCAGCGGTAAACTTAAAAAAAAACAGCTGACCTCGATGAGGTCTTAACTTGAGCCCGCGATATGGTCACGTGACACTGGTCAGCGGATACCTTGTTTTGACAGGTGTCAATTGGCTATAAGATGGATGTCCAGTATCAAAGATGTACGCTGGATGTACGCTGGATGTACGCTGTAAACGAGCTGTTCACCTGCTGGGCCATGTGGAGTATGGCCGCCATGTTGGATTATTATGATTAGGATATTATTAGTTATTGGGCAACACCACCGTCGTCGTGCGTACGCGCCCACGAGCAATACCGCTAGCCATTTTTACCATGAGAAAAGCAGTTGACGGGTTTCTATAGGTACGGTGCTCCGCATGGCGGCCCTTAGGGCGGCCGAAGCTCCAGTAATAATATCCCAATAATAATCATAATAATCCAACATGGCGGCCATACTCCACCTGGCCCAGTAGCTGATCATCTCGTTTACAGCGTACACCCAGCGTACACCTGATACTGGACATCTATCTTATAGCCAATTGACACCTGTCAAAACAAGGTATCCGCTGACCAGTGTCACGTGACCATATTGCGGGCTCAGGTTAAGACCTCATCGAGGTCAGCTGTTTTATTTGTGTCAATTTTAAATCAGATGTAGCTTGTGAGTGACAAGTATGTAATTTAATTAGGTTAGCTTTGGATTGTATTTCAATTTTACTTCTTTCTTTTTAGTGTCAATCTCAAAGCAGGGGTGACTTATAAGAGACAATTATTCGATTTAATTTGATTCATGAGGAGACGCAAGTGGGCCTAAACTGGAAGTACTTGATTTCCGAACTAATTAAAATTGCGGTTTACTCCTTAATTAAACTTCTGTCAACAAAGAGAGGTAAACACGGATCAAATAGGATTAATATGTCAGTATCAAATTTAGTCTTGACGATTGAGGTGCGTTCAGTCACGTTGTCTCGTTTCCGCAGTCAGTTGAGAAAACCGAGCCACGTAGAAGTGTGTCGATGGCTCCGAGGAATATTTCTCGAGGAATATTCCCTCCGCTTTCCGGAGGATATTGTCCGAGTATTCAAGGCGAAGAGCTTTACAGACGATAGATGGAGAACCGTATCGAGGAAAAGCTTCTTCAGAGGATGAAATCGTTGCCTCATCATTTGGATTAATTGCGGCATTCCTTTCTCCGTGCACGAGATTGGCAATTATATCAAGAGGAGATCTTTGAGCAGCTAAGATGCTTTTTAAACAGCCTTGTCATCAGCGTACTTTGCGAAGCTCAAGCCGACGTATAAACGAGCACTCGCACGGCCGCGAGTAGTTCGAATCCTGTGATGAAGACTCAAACGAATCGCCGTTTGCAAATGTCAGGGTCATCATCGTTTGTTTCACAAGAAATGGATGAAGACATTGGCTGCTTATTACTAACCCTGCCACGTAGCTGCCCAAAAAAGGTAAGCTTAGAGAAATTCTCAATTTTTTTTTCTGCGAACCTTGCACTCGGAAATACTGATCAGCGGCTTTCCATTGCGAGTGGCGCGAAATAGTTCTTGTAGCACGAAAAATAAATCCCAAGGGACAGATTTCGCGACAGAGGAGTAAATACTCACTATCTGAGGACCAAAATACTACAACAGACCCCGTCAACGAAAGGTAATTCCCGTTCCCTTTACGAAATCCGCACAATGTCACTCGTAAATTATGCTCACATTTCCTGAAACAAGTTATTTTCGTGTCTTAGGCCTTATTGAGGGGGATAAGAGGGATTCCTAGAACAGGATAAAATTGTAGTTTGCTACTTATCAATGTCTATAAGAACAAGAGGGGGGTAACTCGGACATATTAGGACATTTGACTTTTCAAAATAATTTTTGGTCAAAATCCCACACTAGGGCCTGAAATTTGGTAAAACTGGATGAAATTTCCCCACCTTAGGCATTAATTATATCTCTTTATAAGTATCACAGTTCTCCACTCCCTCTCCTTTCCTACAGATCAACCGGGATACATGATGATCTTGAATTTTTGTTGGAGGAGGAGCTGAGCAGTATTCAACTCTTTCCAATGTCACACATGGAAAGACAAAATACTTAGCAGCTTCTTGATTCTTTGGCTTTGTTGCCTACAAGATTAATTCCCTGCAGGAGGCTAACTGGGCACTGAGAAGTTATGGTCCAGAGTCCTTCAATGGGACTAACTGACAGTGCAAAAGAAGACTGGACAACAAACAGAAATTGGAAAACACAATATCCCATGTTAGCTCAATTTCAGGTATGTAAAATGGTTAAGACTAAACATTAAAAAAATACTCTGGGGATGTTTCGTAACTGGAAATCAATGGCTTACATGTATTGTTGCTAGTTGGTGTCAATGCAGTCAGCAGCTCATTTATGACAAATGGCCATTTTTTTTTTCAGGTCCCACAAAAATGAATATCTTGGGAAATGTAGAAGATACTGTGGGGCATGCACTCCCCATTGAGAAGATGGCATTTTTTCCTGAGAAATTTATTTTGTATATTTTTTGATTTTATGCTATTTGAGACTAGATCAACAGATTGGAAAAGATGTAAACAATTTGCATCTTTTCCAATCTGTTGATCTAGTCTCAAATAGCATAAAATAAGAAAAATATACAAAATAAATTGCTCAGGAATCACCAACATTACCAGTAACATCCAGATGTATTGTCAGAGTGTGCTGCTGTTGCCTTCAGCAATTCTTGTTTTCATTTTAACTGTATCACCAAGTATCACCAAGGTTACCAGTGGCATTCAGATGTATTGTCGGAGTCATGTGTGCTGCTGTTGCCTTTAACAATTCTTGTTTTCATTTTCATTATAACTGATCAACTATCACCAAGGTTACCAGTGGCATCCAGATGTTTCGTCGGAGTGTGCTACTGTTGCCTTTAACAATTCTTGTTTTCATTTTCATTATAACTGATCAACTATCACCAAGGTTACCAGTGGCATCCAGATGTTTCGTCGGAGTGTGCTACTGTTGCCTTTAACAATTCTTGTTTTCATTTTCATTTTAACTGTTCAACTATCACCAAGGTTACCAGTGGCATCCAGATGTTTCGTCGGAATGTGCTACTGTTGCCTATAACAATTCTTGTTTTCATTTTCATTTTAACTGGTCAAGTATCACCAAGGTTACCAGTGCATCCAGATGTTTCGTCGGAGTGTGCTACTGTTGCCTTTAACAATTCTTGTTTTCATTTTCATTTTAACTGCTCAAGTATCACCAAGGTTACCAGTGGCATCCAGATGTTTCGTCGGAGTGTGTTACTGTTGCCTTTAACAATTCTTGTTTTCATTTTCATTATAACTGTTCAACTATCACCAAGGTTACCAGTGGTATCCAGATGTTTCGTCGGAGTGTGTTACTGTTGCCTTTAACAATTCTTGCTTTCATTTTCATTATAACTGTTCAACTATCACCAAGGTTACCAGTGACATCCAGATGTTTCGTCGGAGTGTGCTACTGTTGCCTTTAACAATTCTTGTTTTCATTTTCATTATAACTGTTCAACTATCACCAAGGTTACCAGTGGCATCCAGATGTTTCGTTGGAGTGTGCTACTGTTGCCTTTAACAATTCTTGTTTTCATTTTCATTTTAACTGCTCAAGTATCACCAAGGTTACCAGTGGCATCCAGATGTTTCGTCGGAGTGTGCCACTGTTGCCTTTAACAATTCTTGTTTTCATTTTCATTTTAACTGCTCAAGTATTACCAAGGTTACCAGTGGCATCCAGATGTTTCGTCGGAGTGTGCTACTGTTCCCTATAACAATTCTTGTTTTCATTTTCATTTTAACTGCTCAAGTATCACCAAGGTTACCAGTGGCATCCAGATGTTTCGTCGGAGTGTGTTACTGTTGCCTTTAACAATTCTTGTTTTCATTTTCATTATAACTGTTCAACTATCACCAAGGTTACCAGTGGCATCCAGATGTTTCGTCGGAGTGTGTTACTGTTGCCTATAACAATTCTTGCTTTCATTTTCATTATAACTGTTCAACTATCACCAAGGTTACCAGTGGCATCCAGATGTTTCGTCGGAGTGTGCTACTGTTGCCTATAACAATTCTTGTTTTCATTTTCATTATAACTGTTCAACTATCACCAAGGTTACCAGTGGCATCCAGATGTTTCGTCGGAGTGTGTTACTGTTGCCTATAACAATTCTTGTTTTCATTTTCATTATAACTGCTCAAGTATCACCAAGGTTACCAGTGGCATCCAGATGTTTCGTCGGAGTTTGCTACTGTTGCCTTTAACAATTCTTGTTTTCATTTTCATTTTAACTGCTCAAGTATCACCAAGGTTACCAGTGGCATCCAGATGTTTCGTTGGAGTGTGCTACTGTTGCCTATAACAATTCTTGTTTTCATTTTCATTTTAACTGCTCAAGTATCACCAAGGTTACCAGTGGCATCCAGATGTTTCGTCGGAGTGTGTTACTGTTGCCTTTAACAATTCTTGTTTTCATTTTCATTATAACTGTTCAACTATCACCAAGGTTACCAGTGGCATCCAGATGTTTCGTCGGAGTGTGCTACTGTTGCCTATAACAATTCTTGATTTCATTTTCATTTTAACTGCTCAAGTATCACCAAGGTTACCAGTGGCATCCAGATGTTTCGTCGGAGTGTGTTACTGTTGCCTTTAACAATTCTTGTTTTCATTTTCATTATAACTGTTCAACTATCACCAAGGTTACCAGTGGCATCCAGATGTTTCGTCGGAGTGTGTTACTGTTGCCTATAACAATTCTTGTTTTCATTTTCATTTTAACTGCTCAAGTATCACCTAGGTTACCAGTGGCATCCAGATGTTTCGTCAGAGTGTGTTACTGTTGCCTTTAACAATTCTTGTTTTCATTTTCATTATAACTGTTCAACTATCACCAAGGTTACCAGTGGCATCCAGATGTTTCGTCGGAGTGTGTTACTGTTGCCTTTAACAATTCTTGTTTTCATTTTCATTTTAACTGATCAACTATCACCAGGGTTACCAGTGGCATCCAGATGTTGCGTCGGAGTGTGCTACTGTTGCCTTTAACAATACTTGTTTTCATTTTCATTTTAACTGCTGAAGTATCACCAAGGTTACCAGTGGCATCCACATGTTGTGACTGCCAATGATAGATAGTAGTCAACTTACATGTACTTGCGTACTTAAAGTTCCCCAAAATTCGTGAGGTGGAACAGGCTTAAATTAGGCATTTGAGTTTGTGCCACAGGATACCCACTTCGTTGGTGTAGTAATGAATCGAAACACAAAATAATGTTGTTTGAGCTATAGTAAATGTTTGTAATGAAAAAAAAATGTGATCAACAGATGAGAATGAAAAGGGTTAGTTTTAAAAGAAACTGTCAGGTGCTACGTCTTTTGGGGAGTGAAACACGAGAATATGGTTTGTCAACGGAATTGACCACCGTAAAGAGATTAAAAAAGCTGACGTTTCTAGTATTTGCCCTTCCACAGATCGCATCGAGGAACTGCGGGTTATGTATGGTTTGTGCACAGAATCTGGAGGTACGTGAAAAACGGAAATAAATAGAATGAAAAGCGTTCATTGATACGATTTGAAAGATGAATTTTCGCTCTAGATTTTTCCCCTTTCGGTGTTAACTTGATCCGGGGAGGGGGGTGGGGTGGGGGTGGGGTGGGGGTGGGGTGTACTCCCAGAAAAATTGGGTAGGGCGTGCGGCCCCCTTCCCGAAACACTTACCTTATTTTAGAACAAAAACAGCGGTTCTCCCTACCCTATTTCAGACCTGATCAAAAATTTGATACCCTGTTTCAGACTTATTTCATGTGCACGATAAAAGATAATTAAGGACAAAAAAGAAGGGCTTTTGCAGATGGTCTTATCGCCTACTGTCGAAGAAGTAGCTTCTTCTAAAAAAGTATACCCAATCCAAGACGAATGGACAAACCATACCTTATTTCAGACCAAAATGTTCAAAATCGATAACCTATTTCAGACCAACACGGCTAAAAATCCATACCCTTTGGTGCCCCATATACCTGATATAGCGCATATAAGGGAGTACCACCTCCCCCGACCTTTTTTTCTTTTTCATTCGCTGATAATTATTAAAAGGAAATTAATGGTACCCAGCTACGCCATTCTTTTTCTTTTTTTCTTTTTTTTTTTTTTGTTTTTTGTGAATGATATATGAAATAAATCATACATGAACTGCGGAAATGAAATCAAATGAAGAATGATCCTCGCAGTTGTGAACGCAAATGATGCAATTGCGAAAAGAAGCCTGAAAAAAATTCAGGACTTCAACGGGGTTTGAACCCGTGACCTCGCGATACCGGTGATGACCACGATGAAGTCGATGACCCCGTTGAAGTCCTGAATTTTTTTCAGGCTTCTTTTCGCAGTTGCATAAATTGCGTTCACAACTGCGAGGATCATTCTTCATTTGATTTTTGTTTTATGTAGGTTATACGTTGAGCACCAATTCTTCAATCAATACAAAGACCCTAAACCTGAACTATACGGTCACTACCTTGACGACGGCATCGGTGCAGTGTTTTGAGGAACTCAATGAATTTATAACCTCCGTCAATTCCTCTCATATGGCTCTGAAATATACCTTGGAAATTATAGAAGCTTCGCTGGCTCTTCTTGATATCAAAGTTTCTATCCGTGGCAATAACTTATGTACCAGTGTGCTCTCCAAAGTCACAGATTCTCACAGTTATTTATTGTATTCATCTTCACATCCATCTCACGTCAAATAATGAAAGCCACTGCTCCCTGTTACGGTCGTAGGAAAATCCACGGAAATTTAATCAAATCAACATAGCCGGCGTTGAGTAAATTTTTCACAGACAAAGGAAAACGTGCTATAATTGTAAACGCTCACAAAATAAAAAATTAGAGTTATAACTGAACATACATTACTTGAGTGAACTCGCCTACCAGTAAGCGAACGAGTTGTAGAGGCGTAGGCGAGTTTACCGGTATTTCTAATTCGGCCGGGTTTTCTTAATAAAAAAAAAAAAGAAACGAATGCGTGATTTGGACTTCTGCATTATTGTTTGTTGTCTCGTCACTTTCTCACTTTCACCGCCGCATAGAAAGTGATCCTAATTTTCTCACGGCTCAATCACAGTGTTTCCGGTGACAAAAATTAGTTTTGACAGCCGCACTTGCGAATTTTCACGCCTTCTACTTTACACGGGCTGACTCACTGACAGATTGAAAGTCAAATATGTAAGGAATGCGGGCCCACAACCCCGCATTCCTTTGTAATACTTCCAGATAGACTCCGCTGCGTCTCGTCATGGGTTAGCTTTGGGCCACGTTTACATTTCACCTCTTAGTTTTTAGAATGTGTAATACAGTAATAGCCCATGTATAAGAACCTGAATTTTCCAATTTAGCCTAAATAGGTTCTTATATAAATGGTACTTACAGCAAATTTAGGCTACCAAGGTTCTTAAAATAGGTTCTTATATTTTCATATGAATTTTATCTGAATATAGTATACATATGATAAATATCATCTCATAATACAGTATAAATCATTTATTTCTACCATAGAGAAATGCCTATAGGCAGTTCACTGCAGGCACAGTATATGTCCTTAAAAAAACATAACAAAGAAACTCATTCAGCAGTTTCTACCTTTACACTTTTACAGCAACCCCACTGATAAGAACCTAACTTAAAATTTAAGCCTTAATAGGTTCTTATGTGGAGGGGGCTTAAAATGAAAATTTTAGCCTAAAAGGTTCTTAAAACCCAGGTTCTTATATGTGGGCTATTACTGTATTAGATAATATTCTTTGTATGGGAAGTTACTTTCTCCCAATTATTCTCCAGTCATGCACTTTTTTTTTGTATCAACTTTAAGATGTATTCACATGACAAAATATTCTTAAACTTAAAATTTAAAATTAAACTTAAAGTAAGGTCTTTCTTATCAATGTACACATCCTTTGGACTTCCTTCTCCTGCATGCAGTCTTTTAATTAATTTTATTCATAGCTGATCACACCAATCTTGTGGTATGTTTGGATGACATTTGGCACTAAGATGTATTCACATGACAAAATATTCTTAAACTTAAAATTTAAAATTAAACTTAAGGTAAGGTCTTTCTTATCAATGTACACATCCTTTGGACTTCCTTCTCCTGCATGCAGTCTTTTAATTAATTTTATTCATAGCTGATCACACCAATCTTGTGGTATGTTTGGATGACATTTGGCACTAATGTTTAATGGGATTTCTGATGTTTGTTGAAGTATGTTTTGCAATTTCAAATGTACATAGAGAAATGTGGGACTAGTCCTTACCTTTCTTGCAAAATAGAAAATCAAGTTAAGATGGCTAACACGGATTTCCAGCACTTTTGCTTTGGTAAATCATTACCTTAAATCCTCATACTACATTGTTAATTACCTTGATAGTGACATCAACCTAATGCCCAATATTTTATTATCAAGTTGCTTAGTCTTGCACTTGGCTGGCCAGAAGAGTAGCTGGATTTCTTTTTGAAAACACTGTAGGTGCATTGATTGGAGATCTTAATGTCAGCAAGCAGTTTTTTTGCGATAGCAAGGTCAAGAAATAACTGATCAAAAGAAATACCTTGGTCTTAATGGATATCATCTAAATATTTTTCTTGATTTTTATTGATTTCCATGTATCTTTCTTTCATAATTTTTTTGAGGCATACATATATCCAGAGGATACACAATTTCTGATTTCCAACTGTCTCATGGAAGGCTTTGGATAACTGAAATTGCATTCATTATGAATTAAGTGATGATCTGAATCACTATATATCTGATGTCGGATACTGATTCAAAATAGCATTCAGCAGGCTTCTCCACCAATTTCTAGGGGCTCTAAACCATAACTAAGTAGCCTACAGTTGAACGGGGAAACAGACCTGTCCTTAGGTATTGCTCTAAGATGTTAAGAAATGTTTTGTTTTAAAAATTTATAGATGCAAACTAGCGTTGCAGGTTCTTTTTTATACAAAGTATTAAAGATTATTAAAAAAACCTACCTCAATATTTTTATTTTGCTTTTTAACATTTCCAAACTCAATTTGCAAAGGTATTTTTATTACCTTACTCGATAGAACGCTTGTTTTTAGGAGGGGTGGGGGTCCAAATCCGTAAAAGGGGGTTCATATCTGCTAGCAGTTCTGGACTAGGAGGTCCAAATCTGATCAACAAGCATATCTGGACTGGAGGGTGCAAATCTGTGGGGAGTCCAAATCCACCGTGCCACTGGCTCAGATCACCTTTCCATACTATTTTTTACAGTATTAGGTCTGTAGCTTGAGTTAGGTCAGTGGGTGATATGACAAGCAGACTATATGTAAATGCCAGTAGAAAAAGAATGCTTTTGGAGCTCCGCTTTTAGGCTTAGCTTAATATATATATATATTATTCTAAGGTAAATTTTTCTGTAAGATTTGACTGAGTTGGAATTTCTTCGGTTTCGGACCATTGTTGAGCGGTAATCTTTCTGTTCAAGCATATATTTATGTATATGTAGCAAAGTTCATGTACATTCTGGCGGCAAATTAATTATATTCTTGCGGCAAATTACATATGAAGCCGCGAAATACGCGCGCACTCGTCATCGATCCACAATAACGAAGATCGGGCTGGTGAGGAGGCGCGGAAGTGGGCGGCTCCTTATTTTGTCTTTATAACTGAATATGGGTACTTATATATTTTACATAGCTGTCCTCTGTCAAAGCACAAAATATTTTATCTGGCGACTATTTCTTCCACTTATGGTAGTGATTAAAATAGTGGCAGTTTGAAAATCGAAAATTATCGTTGGAGAATATATTGTCACCCAGAAACAGCTTCTGAAAGCCTTTTCAAGCTACCAAGGAGTTTAGGACTCTGTGTTTGTTTGTGCGACGAAAATAACAATAGTAAAATATTCAAGTGATTTAGCATATGTAACTTGCAGATAAAAATTTAGGCAAATGTTCTATATCTTTTCTGGTTCATCCAGGTTGAGGTCCTGGCATCACTGTATGCCTGAGTGCTTCTGGGATATATAACATGAACATTTTTTAAAGTGCAGATAAAAATCTAGGTAAATGTTCTATATCTTTTCTGGTTCATCCAGGTTGAGGTCCTGGCATCACTGTATGCCTGAGCGCTTCTGGGATATATAATATGAACAGGTTTTTGAAATGCAGATAAAAATCTAGGCAAATGCTCTATATCTTTTCTGGTTCATCAAGGTTGAAGTCCTGGCATCACTGTATGCCTGAGCGCTTCTGGGATATTTAACATAACAGTTGTTTTTGAAATGCAGATAAAAATCTAGGCAAATGTTCTATATCTTTTCTGGTTCATCCAGGTTGAGGTCCTGGCATCACTGTATGCCTGAGCGCTACTGGGATATTTAACATAACAGTTGTTTTTTGAAATGCAGATAAAAATCTAGGCAAATGTTCTATATCTTTTCTGGTTCATCCAGGTTGAAGTCCTGGCATCACTGTATGCCTGAGCGCTTCTGGGATATTTAACATAACAGTTGTTTTTTGAAATGCAGATAAAAATTTAGGCAAATGTTCTATATCTTTTCTGGTTCATCCAGGTTGAGGTCCTGGCATCACTGTATGCCTGAATGCTTCTGGGATATATAACATGAACATTTTTTAAAAGTGCAGATTAAAATCTAGGCAAATGTTCTATATTTTTTTCTGGTTCATCCAGGTTGAGGTCCTGGCATCATGCCTGAGTGCTTCTGGGATATAACGTGAACAGTTTTAAGAAGTGCAGATAAAAATCTAGGCAAATGTTGTAAGCAGGTATAATGACCAAAACGTTTTACATTTGGTACATTTCTTTGCTGAACAATAACGCGTTCGGATGAAATGTTTTTTTTTCGAGAACGTTTTCCTTACTTTAATGCCCTTCAGAGTAATTTAGTCCTTGGACAGTTCGCCAGCATTTTTCAAGTTAAACAAATTTTAACAATCTGGAAAGAACTGGAAAAAGGAGAAGTTATATTTTGAAATGATGATTTCGATACCGTCGCCGTTGTCGCTTTTCCTGCCAAGGTCGGTTTCGGAAGTCGAATACTGAGACTTCCACTTCGATATTTTGCCGAGATTATTGATCGGATAGTTCAAGTTTTGTTCATGGGCACGCAACGATATCACAGCGAATTATTTTAGCTCAGTGATGTTTATTTACTTTCACGGTGTTCAAGAAGGGTAATACTTGCAGACTGATTTGTGTAAAATATTCGCAAATATGTTGAGTGAATTAGCGTTCAAAAGAGATATATCTCCCTCCAAAAACAAAACACATAATAGGGCCGTTTATATGGCCACGACTTACATAAGACGCGAACACTCCGAATAAATGGTACAAAATCTACGTTCACGACCTTCTCAAGCTGCGGCTTATCCTGGCCTAGGAGTTTTTACTCACAGTCACTTTTCGTGTGCATCTGGTCTAAAGATAGAATTTAATTAAACTCTCGCTATAAATAAAGGTTCACGTTTAAGGATTATGACAGATAAGCGTGAAAATTGACGCCCCATATCAAACACAAACGAGTAACAGAGGCGATCCAATTACATTGGAATGTTCAGAGTAGCTGGATATCCTGCTGAGATTGGTGGAAAATTGCCCCCAATCTCAGCGGGATGCAGAGGTATTTTTGTGGTTGCTAAGAACCTCTGGCTCGTTATGAGCGACGGGGTAGCACAACTCGTAAATGGAGTAAATCAGCTCGAGCGAGTGCAATCCTACCAAGATTGAATTTGTGCGACTGATCGCAGCGACAAAATTCTGCCGCAGCGACAACGATTTTCACAAAAATTCACCACGTGAGACGAGGCGAATTGTTGCAGCGACCTGTCCCCGCGACGTGTCGCAGCGACTTGTTTTGTAGGCAGTACACACGGAGCGACTTGTCGCATGGACCTGTCGCTGCGATTTGTCGCCTAGTATGTCTCGGCCTTTACTCCCAAAAAGTCGAGCGTGATCTAAGAACGGCGGTTAATAATTTCAAACGAATTCCAGCGAGCGCGATCCAGAATTCAAAATGGTGTTCCTTTTGTCGAAACAAAACAGTTGTCATTTCTTTCCCATCAGCCGAACTTTGCGCGCTGGATCCAATAACTGTACATAAATATTTTGCCTGGCGCGATGAATAGATTGAAGGAACGCTTAGCTTGTTGCTTTATTTTACATTGATTAATGACAAATCTTTCTTACTAGTTTTCTGTTTTTACTTTTCCAGGCCGTTGTGAGTTTTTGAAAGCGGCAAATTTACTTTAAGATGTGCGAATATGCTAGACAATAGCAAACACAATAGCACCAACGTTTATTGTTTTCACGTCCCGCCACCTTCAAGTTAATGAGAATAACCTAAATTCCCCTCGGAAAATAGCGCGCGTTTATCGTAGCCGTCTTAACCAATGGGACTCGTCCCTCTCATGCTCTTTAAAAAACAACGCAATGTGACAGACCTAAGATATTTCGTCAACTGCAAGTAAATGTCCCGAGAACAACTGGCATTAAATTCTGGGCGATGAGATAAAGCTTCCACGGCCTATATTCATCCCGCAAACGATGAGTTGTCAATACAGTATTCAAATGAAATGACTCAGCTATCGAGCTTTCGACGACGTCATGGAGCCTTCATCAAGTGATCCAGTTGTGACCTTTGCCTACTGAATGTCATGTCCCAATTTGTTCTGGTACAGGACTGGAAGTTCGAATCCCTGGTCTCGTTTACTTCATTTGGATCCTAAAAGTCGTCGCTCTTTTTGGTTTGTTTGTTTGTTGTTGTTGTTGTTGTTGTTTTTTTTTTTTTGGAGGGGGGGGGGGGGAAGGACTTATTCAATGAAGAAAAGCCAGTGCGAAGTTTTATCGAGCGATTGTGGACGGCTTTAGTTTTCGCGAAACTATCGAGGTTTGTTCTCAAAGAACAATTACACATACAGCAAATATGAGATGTCACTAGGCTTTCTCCTCTCCTTACTTCCTCCCTTACCTTTCTTACAATCAGTTTATCGTTCAGTTTCGTACTTATTTTCCCATAGCCATCCCACTTTAACTCTCTCGGAAAGAAGAGAACTACTACTCAGGTAGTTCTTTGTCCAGGATTTGGTGCACTCGGAATCGGCGGAAATGAAAATGAAAACAAAATTGCCCTTCCCTTTAGAACGCAGAAAAAAAAAAGAACTTTAAATTTACGATCAACATCACACATAATTCTAGTTACCAGTGCACGTTGTTCCATTGCCGATGAATCCTGAGGTGCAGGTACAGTTGTAGGACCCCACAGTGTTACTACACACAGCATTGACGTCACAATCATGGGTATTGCTTCCACATTCATCAGTATCTTATAGAGACAGAAAAATACCAGGATACCCAAGAAGACCTTTTATTTCGAACAAATGCTAAAACGTATTTTTATATAGAACTTAATATCATATAACAATAATTTTCCGTATACGCTAACTAAATTTATATATGAGTGCCAACTGCTTTGTCTGTGACACCTATACATTTTAAACGCTGGTTCTCCAAATATTTAATGATTTAAGCATTTCACGCGGGTAATTTTACCACATAAACAGAGATACTTGGTCAAAAACTTGACAAGAAAGCACTTAACTAGTTTCTCCTGTTCTCTGACGTGTGTTTAAGCTTTCTGATCCTATATTCTTTCCGCAAACGAGGAGTTGTCAATACAGTATTCAAATCAAATAACTTAGCTTTCGAGCTTTTGACGACCTCATGGCGCCTTAATTAAGTGATCCAGTTGTGACCTTTAACTACTGAATGCCATGTCACAATTTCCTCTGGTACAGGACTGGAAGTTCGAATCCCTGGTCTTGGTTATTTCATTTGGATCCTAAAACTTTTCGTTTTCATCGTCGCTCGTTTTGGGGGGGGGGGGGGGGGGGAGAAAACTGGTTCAATGAAGAAAAGCCATGCTAAGTTTTTCGAGTGACTGTGGTTGGCTTTCGTTTTCGGGAAGATATCGAGTTTTGTATCAAAGAACAGTTACAAATATAGAAAATATCAGATGTTACTAGGCTTTCTCCAGCATTGAAAAATTTACCTGCTTTGTTTCTATTCCGCCCTCACTCCTCTCCTTCCTTCCTCCCTCACCTTTTCAACATTAATCACTCAGTTTCGTGCTCAATTTCCCATACGCATCCCAATTTAACTCTCTCGAAAGAACTATTACTTATAGTAGATCAGATAGTTTTTTTTGTCCAGGAATTGTCGCAATCGGAATTGGCGGAAATGAAAAGCAGAAAGAAAATACCCTTCCCTTTAACATGCATAAAAAATAAAAAAATAAAAATAAATTAAAAGTTACGAACAACATCATAAATAATTCTGGTTACCAGTGCACGTTGTTCCGTTGCCTATGAATCCGGATGTACAGGTGCAGTTGTAGGACCCCACAGTGTTAGTACACACAGCATTGTCGTCACAATCATGGGTATTGCTTCCGCATTCGTCAGCATCTTATAGAGACAGAAAAAAAGTGCCAGGATAAACGATACAACGCAATGTTAAATTAGTAATAACAATCAGTAGTGAATTGTTTAACAACAAGAATAACTTTTATTTCGAGCAAATTCTAAAACGTTTTTTTGTACCTCTTGCAAAATAGAGAAAATAAATAAAATAGTAACAAAGATAGTTAAAATAAATAGATAAATGGATAAATACATATATAAATGTCAGTAAATAATTACGATAAATAGGGTTACTGCCAATGGATATAGAACCTAATATAATATAACTATAATTTTGCGTATACGCTTATTAAATTTATATATCGGTGCCAACTGCTTCGTCTATGACACGTTTACATTTTAAACGCCTGTTCTCCAGATATGTTCGTAAATAAGTAACTAAATAAGTAACTGCAACAAGCCAGCTTTAATCGATTTTACAAGTTCATTTAAAAAGGGTTGCTGTAGCAGCCCCAGTGCGCCGCTACGTTTGTAAAGCCCGGAAAAGCGTAAGTTTCTTACTCGTTTTCTTGTCCTTTATTTTCGTTTTCCTTCGTTTACAGTTCTTTGTCTTGTTATTCAGTTTAGACAGTTCTAGTTGTAAGGTATTGTAAGGTATTGTAAGGTGTTAGATGAGAGAGATCACGGAATAAACTTAGCCTGTTCAAGCCAAATGGGTTTTGTGGTTTGTTCGGACCCGCGCCGGTACAGTCAAAAGCCTTTCCGTTAGAATATTTCGTTGTAAACAGTGTCGATAAACACTCAAACCGGTATCAGTATTCTGTGAGGCCCATTCGTCTTCGAACGATGACTTAAAAGGGCCGTGAATTTAATGTAGAAATACGAAAAAAAGGCGGCTGTGGATTGCAGGAAAGAATTCCGTCGCAAGTTCCCCGTGGTTGAGAAATTAATCACCGAATCAAGCAATCGTGGGACAATACAAAGCGAATTACAAGTGCTAAAGGACTCAGCAGACAAAACGATGCAAGAATTTGTGAATTGCAGATTAAATTTAGCTAAAAACCAGAGGAGATAAATGAAATTACGAAGAAACAACATGAAGTACAGAGCTCTTGGGAGAAAATTCGTGCCACTGTTTCTCATCGCTTAGAGCGCCTGAAATTGAAGGAAGAGATAAAATCAAACTCGTCACGCAGGTCTCGTAAATGAAAGCTCTCACAAACGTCGGATAAGAGTTCATCGTCATCAATAGATGCTCTGCTCGAAATAAAAACTAAGCGAGCCGCTTTGAAACAAAAAATTACTTTTTTCCGACACAATTAAAGAGCAAGAAAAAACTCTCCCAAATTTATAGTTGAAACAAGATCTCAGTGAAACTATGGCCAAAGAAGCAGTCTACGCAGAAGTTTTAACTGCAGTAAATGAAGACGAATTACACTCACAACCACCCACGGGCTTCGTAAGCATCGTAGATAGTTTCCTGCACGACTAAGAACCTTCCGTTGCCAATGTGCTTCTTCTATCTCATGCTTCAGTTGCTGTCACACAGACTTCAGTGTCATTTGCTGTCACGCAGACTTCAGTTTCAGTTCCTGCCACGAAGACTTCAGTTTCAGTTCCTGCCACGCAGACTTCAGTTTCAGTTGCTGTCACACATACTTCAGTTTCAGTTCCTGTCACGCAGACTTCAGTTTCAGTTCCTGGCATGCAGACTTCACTTCCAGTTCCTGCCAGGCAGACTTCAGTTTCACATCCTTGCCAGTGAGTACATCCTTGATCATCCAAGTTGCAGGGTCTAGTTGATAAGCTTCCCGAATGGTTCAAACTTAAGTGGTCAGCAAAAGTTCAAAAGTTGCAACAATCACAAGGGCATAGTGCGTTTCCATCCTTTTCGGAATTTGTAAAGGAAGTCACTTTCCACGCTAGACGAATAAACATTCCTCAGATCTCCCAAATGCCAGTTATTACACAGCAACCATAAGAGTGCAACAAACATATTAACCACCCTTCCCTATAAGGAAACGCAACGTTCTAGCCACAGACAAGGCCCGGCAGCTACAACATTGACGACTTAAGCATCACCTAGCACAAGACGCAGTTTGGGAACAGATGCGTTCAAAAAAGTACATACATACATACATACATACATACATACATACATACATACATACATACATACATACATACATACATACATACATACATACATACATACTTATCCTCTCCCCGTCGGGGCTTTTCAGGGATAGGTTACTTCACTGGCCGGGGGACTTGACCAGACTGCTAGTGCAGTTTACAATTAATGAAGTAACTAATGAGTTCCCCCGTAATGTAGATATCTAGGACAGACACTAGGGGTGGTCACAGGCAGAGTTTTGTTACGTCCCTAGTGGTTCTTTTACGTCCCACAGAATCAGATCAAGTGAAAGTACTGTGAGACGGGGCCTACGGTTTATCGTCCTTATCCGAGAAGACTAGAAAGTCTAACCATTTGTAGATATCATTACAAAGGCAGCACTTTCTCGTCAGTTATTTTTAAGACCCTGAGTGCTGGTCCGGCCGGGGTTAGAACCCGCGACCTCCCGCATGGTAGTCCGGTGCTCTACCACTGAGCTAACCGGTCTGCGGTTAGCTCAGTCTCTAAGCCACTAGCCTCTCCTGATGACCAACGCACAGTATTCACACCCAAGCAAGCTTTCTGTCCTTATCACAGAACGAAGTCTCATAATTTCGACGACTGCCAGAAATTTCGCGACCTAGATTTCGAAGAGCGAAAGAGATTCTTGTTCAGAAACAGATTCTGTTTCAAGTTCGTCAATTCGAACAAGCATATTGGCAAAAACTGTGATCAAGGTCTACCTCAATGCAAAATATGTGGAAACAGACATGCTACACTCCTCCATGATCCGTCAAGGTTAGAGAACAAGGCCACTCCAACTTCTTCAGCCTGTACTCAAGTATGCAAAGAAGGACCAGTCCGTTTCTGTGCCAGAATTATCTTGTTGAAGGTGTCAAATCAATCAGATCCCTCAATAGAGACCTTAACATATGCGGTAATGTAAGACCGATCCACCGATGCGTTTGTGACGGACAATCTCTTGAATGAATTAAGTATCGATGGGCAAGAAGTTAACCTGAAAGTGAAAGGCAACCAAAGGAACCGAAAGACGTCACGACTCCCCAGCAAATTCGTGAGATGATGGAACTCGATTATGGCGAATTACTCCACACTCGTAAGATTCATGGAACGGAGCAAGTTTAATCAATTGAAGATAAACGCTTCTGTTAGATCCTAAGTACGGGGATACACAAGAATCAGTTAGGAAATTGGGAGACGCCGTTACCTTTTAAAAAGGATGAGATCAACCTTCCGAAAAACCGTGAACAGTGCGTTAGAAGACTTCTGTACCTAAAGAAGAAACTGAGTAAGAATCAGAAAGCTAAAAAGAACTACATCGACTTCATGGAAAAGATCTTTGATCGCCGTCACGCCAGTGTTGTCCCAGCCGAAAACTCACAACTCCTCCTGGTAAAGTGTGGTATCTTCCGCATTTTGACATTTACCGCCCTAAAAAGCCTGAGCAGGTGCGGGTTGTCTTTAAAGTGCCTATGAAATAAAAAAAAAATTCGTGTTGTAATATGTTAGTTTATCATTTTCTGATTCTTAATGCGTAGGTTTTAGTCAGTAAAACATTCACAACGAGGAAAAAGTCGAACCGAGAGTTTTAAATTTGGCGCCAAAAAGTGTCTCCATCTTGCGAGCAGGCAAGCGATCGTATTACAAAGCTATGACGTAGAAATGCTTCGAAAACACGAGTGTCTTGGCATTTCCTACGTCATAACCATTGTTCTGAGCAAAGATTCCTTCCCAGTCCACGGGACACGATTTAGTGAATTCTGAGGTTCTTTGGAGGGCCAAAAATTCCGCTTTAGTTGATTTTGCGAGATTTCTTTTGTCATTTCGTAATTATGACACAAGCTTCAAAAATTTGAAAAATAATTTTTTACTTCATAGGCACTTTAGCAATTAGTCCTTAAACAAGCACCTTCTTCAGGGACCCGACCAAATGAATTCCCTCACCGAGGTGTTGACGAGGCTCAGCAAAGAGGAAGTTGCGCTTAGCTGGAACAAATGTTTCACAGCTTTTATGTAACGCGTGACTGCAGAGACTTCCTCCGCTTCCTACAATCTGGATGGCCCCATCAGTGAGTTCCGCATGAACGTATAACTCTTGGGAGCAGTATCTTCGCCCGCTCTCACCGACTTCTATCTTCACAAGACAGCAGAAACTGGCCGCCTAGTTTGCAGATAAAGCTGCAAATTTTCTTTACATAAGCTTTTATGTGGGCGATGGCCTCACCTCCGTCCCCACTGTCCAAGAAGATGTTACGTTGATCGAGAGCACTCAAGTTATTGTGCTTCCGCAAAGTTAAGACTTCATAAGTTCGCCAGTAATTGCAAGAAAATCGTAGAGGCATTCCTCCCAGAATACCGCGCAAAGGACATTAAAGAACTCGACCTACACCATGACGCATTGCCAATCCAAAGATCCAAAGATCTTTTTCTAATAATAATCATAATAATCCAACATGGCGGCCATACTCCACCTGGCCCAGTCGCTGATCATCTCGTTTACAGCGTACACCCAGCGTACACCTGATACTGGACATCTATCTTATAGCCAATTGACACCTGTCAAAACAAGGTATCCACTGACCAGTGTCACGTGACCATATCGCGGGCTCAGGTTAAGACCTCATCGAGGTCAGCTGTTTTATTTGTGTCAATTTTAAATCAGATGTAGCTTGTGAGTGACAAGTATGTTATTTAATTAGGTTAGCTTTGGATTGTATTTCAATTTTACTTCTTTCTTTTTAGTGTCAATCTCAAGGCAGGGGTGACTTATAAGAGACAATTATTCGATTTAATTTGATTAGGTTAGCTTTGGGCCACGTTTACATTTCACCTCTTAGTTTTTAGAATGTGTAATACAGTAATAGCCCATGTATAAGAACCTGAATTTTCCAATTTAGCCTAAATAGGTTCTTATATAAATGGTACTTAAAGCAAATTTAGGCTACCAAGGTTCTTAAAATAGGTTCTTATATTTTCATATGAATTTTATCTGAATATAGTATACATATGATAAATATCATCTCATAATACAGTATAAATCATTTATTTCTACCATAGAGAAATGCCTATAGGCAGTTCACTGCAGGCACAGTATATGTCCTTAAAAAAACATAACAAAGAAACTCATTCAGCAGTTTCTACCTTTACACTTTTACAGCAACCCCACTGATAAGAACCTAACTTAAAATTTAAGCCTTAATAGGTTCTTATGTGGAGGGGGCTTAAAATGAAAATTTTAGCCTAAAAGGTTCTTAAAACCCAGGTTCTTATATGTGGGCTATTACTGTATTAGATAATATTCTTTGTATGGGAAGTTACTTTCTCCCAATTATTCTCCAGTCATGCACTTTTTTTTTGTATCAACTTTAAGATGTATTCACATGACAAAATATTCTTAAACTTAAAATTTAAAATTAAACTTAAAGTAAGGTCTTTCTTATCAATGTACACATCCTTTGGACTTCCTTCTCCTGCATGCAGTCTTTTAATTAATTTTATTCATAGCTGATCACACCAATCTTGTGGTATGTTTGGATGACATTTGGCACTAATGTTAAATGGGATTTCTGATGTTTGTTGAAGTATGTTTTGCAATTTCAAATGTACATAGAGAAATGTGGGACTAGTCCTTACCTTTCTTGCAAAATAGAAAATCAAGTTAAGATGGCTAACACGGATTTCCAGCACTTTTGCTTTGGTAAATCATTACCTTAAATCCTCATACTACATTGTTAATTACCTTGATAGTGACATCAACCTAATGCCCAATATTTTATTATCAAGTTGCTTAGTCTTGCACTTGGCTGGCCAGAAGAGTAGCTGGATTTCTTTTTGAAAACACTGTAGGTGCATTGATTGGAGATCTTAATGTCAGCAAGCAGTTTTTTTGCGATAGCAAGGTCAAGAAATAACTGATCAAAAGAAATACCTTGGTCTTAATGGATATCATCTAAATATTTTTCTTGATTTTTATTGATTTCCATGTATCTTTCTTTCATAATTTTTTTGAGGCATACATATATCCAGAGGATACACAATTTCTGATTTCCAACTGTCTCATGGAAGGCTTTGGATAACTGAAATTGCATTCATTATGAATTAAGTGATGATCTGAATCACTATATATCTGATGTCGGATACTGATTCAAAATAGCATTCAGCAGGCTTCTCCACCAATTTCTAGGGGCTCTAAACCATAACTAAGTAGCCTACAGTTGAACGGGGAAACAGACCTGTCCTTAGGTATTGCTCTAAGATGTTAAGAAATGTTTTGTTTTAAAAATTTATAGATGCAAACTAGCGTTGCAGGTTCTTTTTTATACAAAGTATTAAAGATTATTAAAAAAACCTACCTCAATATTTTTATTTTGCTTTTTAACATTTCCAAACTCAATTTGCAAAGGTATTTTTATTACCTTACTCGATAGAACGCTTGTTTTTAGGAGGGGTGGGGGTCCAAATCCGTAAAAGGGGGTTCATATCTGCTAGCAGTTCTGGACTAGGAGGTCCAAATCTGATCAACAAGCATATCTGGACTGGAGGGTGCAAATCTGTGGGGAGTCCAAATCCACCGTGCCACTGGCTCAGATCACCTTTCCATACTATTTTTTACAGTATTAGGTCTGTAGCTTGAGTTAGGTCAGTGGGTGATATGACAAGCAGACTATATGTAAATGCCAGTAGAAAAAGAATGCTTTTGGAGCTCCGCTTTTAGGCTTAGCTTAATATATATATATATATTATTCTAAGGTAAATTTTTCTGTAAGATTTGACTGAGTTGGAATTTCTTCGGTTTCGGACCATTGTTGAGCGGTAATCTTTCTGTTCAAGCATATATTTATGTATATGTAGCAAAGTTCATGTACATTCTGGCGGCAAATTAATTATATTCTTGCGGCAAATTACATATGAAGCCGCGAAATACGCGCGCACTCGTCATCGATCCACAATAACGAAGATCGGGCTGGTGAGGAGGCGCGGAAGTGGGCGGCTCCTTATTTTGTCTTTATAACTGAATATGGGTACTTATATATTTTACATAGCTGTCCTCTGTCAAAGCACAAAATATTTTATCTGGCGACTATTTCTTCCACTTATGGTAGTGATTAAAATAGTGGCAGTTTGAAAATCGAAAATTATCGTTGGAGAATATATTGTCACCCAGAAACAGCTTCTGAAAGCCTTTTCAAGCTACCAAGGAGTTTAGGACTCTGTGTTTGTTTGTGCGACGAAAATAACAATAGTAAAATATTCAAGTGATTTAGCATATGTAACTTGCAGATAAAAATTTAGGCAAATGTTCTATATCTTTTCTGGTTCATCCAGGTTGAGGTCCTGGCATCACTGTATGCCTGAGTGCTTCTGGGATATATAACATGAACATTTTTTAAAGTGCAGATAAAAATCTAGGTAAATGTTCTATATCTTTTCTGGTTCATCCAGGTTGAGGTCCTGGCATCACTGTATGCCTGAGCGCTTCTGGGATATATAATATGAACAGGTTTTTGAAATGCAGATAAAAATCTAGGCAAATGCTCTATATCTTTTCTGGTTCATCAAGGTTGAAGTCCTGGCATCACTGTATGCCTGAGCGCTTCTGGGATATTTAACATAACAGTTGTTTTTTGAAATGCAGATAAAAATCTAGGCAAATGTTCTATATCTTTTCTGGTTCATCCAGGTTGAAGTCCTGGCATCACTGTATGCCTGAGCGCTACTGGGATATTTAACATAACAGTTGTTTTTTGAAATGCAGATAAAAATTTAGGCAAATGTTCTATATCTTTTCTGGTTCATCCAGGTTGAGGTCCTGGCATCACTGTATGCCTGAATGCTTCTGGGATATATAACATGAACATTTTTTAAAAGTGCAGATTAAAATCTAGGCAAATGTTCTATATTTTTTTCTGGTTCATCCAGGTTGAGGTCCTGGCATCATGCCTGAGTGCTTCTGGGATATAACATGAACAGTTTTAAGAAGTGCAGATAAAAATCTAGGCAAATGTTGTAAGCAGGTATAATTGCTAAAACGTTTTACATTTGGTACATTTCTTTGCTGAACAATAACGCGTTCGGATAAAATGTTTTTTTTCGAGAACGTTTTCCTTACTTTAATGCCCTTCAGAGTAATTTAGTCCTTGGACAGTTCGCCAGCATTTTTCAAGTTAACAAATTTTAACAATCTGGAAAGAACTGGAAAAAGGAGAAGTTATATTTTGAAATGATGATTTCGATACCGTCGCCGTTGTCGCTTTTCCTGCCAAGGTCGGTTTCGGAAGTCGAATACTGAGACTTCCACTTCGATATTTTGCCGAGATTATTGATCGGATAGTTCAAGTTTTGTTCATGGGCACGCAACGATATCACATATTGAAGCGAATTATTTTAGCTCAGTGATGTTTATTTACTTTCACGGTGTTCAAGAAGGGTAATACTTGCAGACTGATTTGTGTAAAATATTCGCAAATGTGTTGAGTGAATTAGCGTTCAAAAGAGATATATCTCCCTCCAAAAACAAAACACATAATAGGGCCGTTTATATGGCCACGACTTACATAAGACGCGAACACTCCGAATAAATGGTACAAAATCTACGTTCACGACCTTCTCAAGCTGCGGCTTATCCTGGCCTAGGAGTTTTTACTCACAGTCACTTTTCGTGTGCATCTGGTCTAAAGATAGAATTTAATTAAACTCTCGCCATAAATAAAGGTTCACGTTTAAGGATTATGACAGATAAGCGTGAAAATTGACGCCCCATATCAAACACAAACGAGTAACAGAAGCGATCCAATTACATTGGAATGTTCAGAGTAGCTGGATATCCTGCTGAGATTGGTGGAAAATTGCCTCCAATCTCAGCGGGATGCAGAGGTATTTTTGTGGTTGCTAAGAACCTCTGGCTCGTTATGAGCGACGGGGTAGCACAACTCGTAAATGGAGTAAATCAGCTCGAGCGAGTGCAATACTACCAAGATTGAATTTGTGCGACTGATCGCAGCGACAAAATTCTGCCGCAGCGACAACGATTTTCACAAAAATTCACCACGTGAGACGAGGCGAATTGTTGCGGCGACCTGTCCCCGCGACGTGTCGCAGCGACTTGTTTTGTAGGCAGTACACACGGAGCGACTTGTCGCATGGACCTGTCGCTGCGATTTGTCGCCTAGTATGTCTCGGCCTTTACTCCCAAAAAGTCGAGCGTGATCTAAGAACGGCGGTTAATAATTTCAAACGAATTCCAGCGAGCGCGATCCAGAATTCAAAATGGTGTTCCTTTTGTCGAAACAAAACAGTTGTCATTTCTTTCCCATCAGCCGAACTTTGCGCGCTGGATCCAATAACTGTACATAAATATTTTGCCTGGCGCGATGAATAGATTGAAGGAACGCTTAGCTTGTTGCTTTATTTTACATTGATTAATGACAAATCTTTCTTACTAGTTTTCTGTTTTTACTTTTCCAGGCCGTTGTGAGTTTTTGAAAGCGGCAAATTTACTTTAAGATGTGCGAATATGCTAGACAATAGCAAACACAATAGCACCAACGTTTATTGTTTTCACGTCCCGCCACCTTCAAGTTAATGAGAATAACCTAAATTCCCCTCGGAAAATAGCGCGCGTTTATCGTAGCCGTCTTAACCAATGGGACTCGTCCCTCTCATGCTCTTTAAAAAACAACGCAATGTGACAGACCTAAGATATTTCGTCAACTGCAAGTAAATGTCCCGAGAACAACTGGCATTAAATTCTGGGCGATGAGATAAAGCTTCCACGGCCTATATTCATCCCGCAAACGATGAGTTGTCAATACAGTATTCAAATGAAATGACTCAGCTATCGAGCTTTCGACGACGTCATGGAGCCTTCATCAAGTGATCCAGTTGTGACCTTTGCCTACTGAATGTCATGTCCCAATTTGTTCTGGTACAGGACTGGAAGTTCGAATCCCTGGTCTCGTTTACTTCATTTGGATCCTAAAAGTCGTCGCTCTTTTTGGTTTGTTTGTTTGTTGTTGTTGTTGTTGTTGTTTTTTTTTTTTTGGAGGGGGGGGGGGGGGAAGGACTTATTCAATGAAGAAAAGCCAGTGCGAAGTTTTATCGAGCGATTGTGGACGGCTTTAGTTTTCGCGAAACTATCGAGGTTTGTTCTCAAAGAACAATTACACATACAGCAAATATGAGATGTCACTAGGCTTTCTCCTCTCCTTACTTCCTCCCTTACCTTTCTTACAATCAGTTTATCGTTCAGTTTCGTACTTATTTTCCCATATCCATCCCACTTTAACTCTCTCGGAAAGAAGAGAACTACTACTCAGGTAGTTCTTTGTCCAGGATTTGGTGCACTCGGAATCGGCGGAAATGAAAATGAAAACAAAATTGCCCTTCTCTTTAAAACGCAGAAAAAAAAAGAACTTTAAATTTACGATCAACATCACACATAATTCTAGTTACCAGTGCACGTTGTTCCATTGCCGATGAATCCTGAGGTGCAGGTACAGTTGTAGGACCCCACAGTGTTACTACACACAGCATTGACGTCACAATCATGGGTATTGCTTCCACATTCATCAGTATCTTATAGAGACAGAAAAATACCAGGATACCCAAGAAGACCTTTTATTTCGAACAAATGCTAAAACGTATTTTTATATAGAACTTAATATCATATAACAATAATTTTCCGTATACGCTAACTAAATTTATATATGAGTGCCAACTGCTTTGTCTGTGACACCTATACATTTTAAACGCTGGTTCTCCAAATATTTAATGATTTAAGCATTTCACGTTGGTAATTTTACCACATAAACAGAGATACTTGGTCAAAAACTTGACAAGAAAGCACTTAACTAGTTTCTCCTGTTCTCTGACGTGTGTTTAAGCTTTCTGATCCTATATTCTTTCCGCAAACGATGAGTTGTCAATACAGTATTCAAATCAAATAACTTAGCTTTCGAGCTTTTGACGACGTCATGGCGCCTTAATTAAGTGATCCAGTTGTGACCTTTAACTACTGAATGCCATGTCACAATTTCCTCTGGTACAGGACTGGAAGTTCGAATCCCTGGTCTTAGTTATTTCATTTGGATCCTAAAACTTTTCGTTTTCATCGTCGCTCGTTTTGGGGGGGGGGGGGGGGGGGGAGAAAACTGGTTCAATGAAGAAAAGCCATGCTAAGTTTTTCGAGTGACTGTGGTTGGCTTTCGTTTTCGGGAAGATATCGAGTTTTGTATCAAAGAACAGTTACAAATATAGAAAATATCAGATGTTACTAGGCTTTCTCCAGCATTGAAAAATTTACCTGCTTTGTTTCTATTCCGCCCTCACTCCTCTCCTTCCTTCCTCCCTCACCTTTTCAACATTAATCACTCAGTTTCGTGCTCAATTTCCCATACGCATCCCAATTTAACTCTCTCGAAAGAACTATTACTTATAGTAGATCAGATAGTTTTTTTTGTCCAGGAATTGTCGCAATCGGAATTGGCGGAAATGAAAAGCAGAAAGAAAATACCCTTCCTTTAACATGCATAAAAAATAAAAAAATAAAAATAAATTAAAAGTTACGAACAACATCATAAATAATTCTGGTTACCAGTGCACGTTGTTCCGTTGCCTATGAATCCGGATGTACAGGTGCAGTTGTAGGACCCCACAGTGTTAGTACACACAGCATTGTCGTCACAATCATGGGTATTGCTTCCGCATTCGTCAGCATCTTATAGAGACAGAAAAAAAGTGCCAGGATAAACGATACAACGCAATGTTAAATTAGTAATAACAATCAGTAGTGAATTGTTTAACAACAAGAATAACTTTTATTTCGAGCAAATTCTAAAACGTTTTTTTGTACCTCTTGCAAAATAGAGAAAATAAATAAAATAGTAACAAAGATAGTTAAAATAAATAGATAAATGAATAAATACATATATAAATGTCAGTAAATAATTACGATAAATAGGGTTACTGCCAATGGATATAGAACCTAATATAATATAGCTATAATTTTGCGTATACGCTTATTAAATTTATATATCGGTGCCAACTGCTTCGTCTATGACACGTTTACATTTTAAACGCCTGTTCTCCAGATATGTTCGTAAATAAGTAACTAAATAAGTAACTGCAACAAGCCAGCTTTAATCGATTTTACAAGTTCATTTAAAAAGGGTTGCTGTAGCAGCCCCAGTGCGCCGCTACGTTTGTAAAGCCCGGAAAAGCGTAAGTTTCTTACTCGTTTTCTTGTCCTTTATTTTCGTTTTCCTTCGTTTACAGTTCTTTGTCTTGTTATTCAGTTTAGACAGTTCTAGTTGTAAGGTATTGTAAGGTATTGTAAGGTGTGAGATGAGAGAGATCACGGAATAAACTTAGCCTGTTCAAGCCAAATGGGTTTTGTGGTTTGTTCGGACCCGCGCCGGTACAGTCAAAAGCCTTTCCGTTAGAATATTTCGTTGTAAACAGTGTCGATAAACACTCAAACCGGTATCAGTATTCTGTGAGGCCCATTCGTCTTCGAACGATGACTTAAAAGGGCCGTGAATTTAATGTAGAAATACGAAAAAAAGGCGGCTGTGGATTGCAGGAAAGAATTCCGTCGCAAGTTCCCCGTGGTTGAGAAATTAATCACCGAATCAAGCAATCGTGGGACAATACAAAGCGAATTACAAGTGCTAAAGGACTCAGCAGACAAAACGATGCAAGAATTTGTGAATTGCAGATTAAATTTAGCTAAAAACCAGAGGAGATAAATGAAATTACGAAGAAACAACATGAAGTACAGAGCTCTTGGGAGAAAATTCGTGCCACTGTTTCTCATCGCTTAGAGCGCCTGAAATTGAAGGAAGAGATAAAATCAAACTCGTCACGCAGGTCTCGTAAATGAAAGCTCTCACAAACGTCGGATAAGAGTTCATCGTCATCAATAGATGCTCTGCTCGAAATAAAAACTAAGCGAGCCGCTTTGAAACAAAAAATTACTTTTTTCCGACACAATTAAAGCGCAAGAAAAAACTCTCCCAAATTTATAGTTGAAACAAGATCTCAGTGAAACTATGGCCAAAGAAGCAGTCTACGCAGAAGTTTTAACTGCAGTAAATGAAGACGAATTACACTCACAACCACCCACGGGCTTCGTAAGCATCGTAGATAGTTTCCTGCACGACTAAGAACCTTCCGTTGCCAATGTGCTTCTTCTATCTCATGCTTCAGTTGCTGTCACACAGACTTCAGTGTCATTTGCTGTCACGCAGACTTCAGTTTCAGTTGCTGCCACGCAGACTTCAGTTTCAGTTCCTGCCACGAAGACTTCAGTTTCAGTTCCTGCCACGCAGACTTCAGTTTCAGTTGCTGTCACACATACTTCAGTTTCAGTTCCTGTCACGCAGACTTCAGTTTCAGTTCCTGGCATGCAGACTTCACTTCCAGTTCCTGCCAGGCAGACTTCAGTTTCACATCCTTGCCAGTGAGTACATCCTTGATCATCCAAGTTGCAGGGTCTAGTTGATAAGCTTCCCGAATGGTTCAAACTTAAGTGGTCAGCAAAAGTTCAAAAGTTGCAACAATCACAAGGGCATAGTGCGTTTCCATCCTTTTCGGAATTTGTAAAGGAAGTCACTTTCCACGCTAGACGAATAAACATTCCTCAGATCTCCCAAATGCCAGTTATTACACAGCAACCATAAGAGTGCAACAAACATATTAACCACCCTTCCCTATAAGGAAACGCAACGTTCTAGCCACAGACAAGGCCCGGCAGCTACAACATTGACGACTTAAGCATCACCTAGCACAAGACGCAGTTTGGGAACAGATGCGTTCAAAAAAGTACATACATACATACATACATACATACATACATACATACATACATACATACATACATACATACATACATACATACATACATACTTATCCTCTCCCCGTCGGGGCTTTTCAGAGATAGGTTACTTCACTGGCCGGGGACTTGACCAGACTGCTAGTGCAGTTTACAATTAATGAAGTAACTAATGAGTTCCCCCGTAATGTAGATATCTAGGACAGACACTAGGGGTGGTCACAGGCAGAGTTTTGTTACGTCCCTAGTGGTTCTTTTACGTCCCACAGAATCAGATCAAGTGAAAGTACTGTGAGACGGGGCCTACGGTTTATCGTCCTTATCCGAGAAGACTAGAAAGTCTAACCATTTGTAGATATCATTACAAAGGCAGCACTTTCTCGTCAGTTATTTTTAAGACCCTGAGTGCTGGTGCGGCCGGGGTTAGAACCCGCGACCTCCCGCATGGTAGTCCGGTGCTCTACCACTGAGCTAACCGGTCTGCGGTTAGCTCAGTCTCTAAGCCACTAGCCTCTCCTGATGACCAACGCACAGTATTCACACCCAAGCAAGCTTTCTGTCCTTATCACAGAACGAAGTCTCATAATTTCGACGACTGCCAGAAATTTCGCGACCTAGATTTCGAAGAGCGAAAGAGATTCTTGTTCAGAAACAGATTCTGTTTCAAGTTCGTCAATTCGAACAAGCTTATTGGCAAAAACTGTGATCAAGGTCTACCTCAATGCAAAATATGTGGAAACAGACATGCTACACTCCTCCATGATCCGTCAAGGTTAGAGAACAAGGCCACTCCAACTTCTTCAGCCTGTACTCAAGTATGCAAAGAAGGACCAGTCCGTTTCTGTGCCAGAATTATCTTGTTGAAGGTGTCAAATCAATCAGATCCCTCAATAGAGACCTTAACATATACGGTAATGTAAGACCGATCCACCGATGAGTTTGTGACGGACAATCTCTTGAATGAATTAAGTATCGATGGGCAAGAAGTTAACCTGAAAGTGAAAGGCAACCAAAGGAACCGAAAGACGTCACGACTCCCCAGCAAATTCGTGAGATGATGGAACTCGATTATGGCGAATTACTCCACACTCGTAAGATTCATGGAACGGAGCAAGTTTAATCAATTGAAGATAAACGCTTCTGTTAGATCCTAAGTACGGGGATACACAAGAATCAGTTAGGAAATTGGGAGACGCCGTTACCTTTTAAAAAGGATGAGATCAACCTTCCGAAAAACCGTGAACAGTGCGTTAGAAGACTTCTGTACCTAAAGAAGAAACTGAGTAAGAATCAGAAAGCTAAAAAGAACTACATCGACTTCATGGAAAAGATCTTTGATCGCCGTCACGCCAGTGTTGTCCCAGCCGAAAACTCACAACTCCTCCTGGTAAAGTGTGGTATCTTCCGCATTTTGACATTTACCGCCCTAAAAAGCCTGAGCAGGTGCGGGTTGTCTTTAAAGGGCCTATGAAATAAAAAAATTCGTGTTGTAATATTTTAGTTTATCATTTTCTGATTCTTAATGCGTAGGTTTTAGTCAGTAAAACATTCACAACGAGGAAAAAGTCGAACCGAGAGTTTTAAATTTGGCGCCAAAAAGTGTCTCCATCTTGCGAGCAGGCAAGCGATCGTATTACAAAGCTATGACGTAGAAATGCTTCGAAAAACACGAGTGTCTTGGCATTTCCTACGTCATAACCATTGTTCTGAGCAAAGATTCCTTCCCAGTCCACGGGACACGATTTAGTGAATTCTGAGGTTCTTTGGAGGGCCAAAAATTCCGCTTTAGTTGATTTTGTGAGATTTCTTTTGTCATTTCGTAATTATGACACAAGCTTCAAAAATTTGAAAAATAATTTTTTACTTCATAGGCACTTTAGCAATTAGTCCTTAAACAAGCACCTTCTTCAGGGACCCGACCAAATGAATTCCCTCACCGAGGTGTTGACGAGGCTCAGCAAAGAGGAAGTTGCGCTTAGCTGGAACAAATGTTTCACAGCTTTTATGTAACGCGTGACTGCAGAGACTTCCTCCGCTTCCTACAATCTGGATGGCCCATCAGTGAGTTCCGCATGAACGTATAACTCTTGGGAGCAGTATCTTCGCCCGCTCTCACCGACTTCTATCTTCACAAGACAGCAGAAACTGGCCGCCTAGTTTGCAGATAAAGCTGCAAATTTTCTTTACATAAGCTTTTATGTGGGCGATGGCCTCACCTCCGTCCCCACTGTCCAAGAAGATGTTACGTTGATCGAGAGCACTCAAGTTATTGTGCTTCCGCAAAGTTAAGACTTCATAAGTTCGCCAGTAATTGCAAGAAAATCGTAGAGGCATTCCTCCCAGAAGACCGCGCAAAGGACATTAAAGAACTCGACCTACACCATGACGCATTGCCAATCCAAAGATCTTTAAGCACCTCTTGGTGCATAGAGTCAAACACTCTTGGTTTCCGAGTAGAACTGAAGGATAAACCCCTCTCACGTCGGGGTATCCTTCAACAGTAAGTTCAGTGTATGATCATCTTAGGATAGTTTCACCTGTCATCCTAGTTGGGAAACCGATTCTACAAGACCTTTGCCGACGAAATGTGGACTGGGATGATCCAGTCCCTGAGGAGATCTTCCCACGTTGGCAAAGATGGCGTAGCGAATTACCGTTGTTAGAGGAAGTCAAAATCCAGCATTGCGTCAAGCCGCCAGGGTTTGGAAGTCCCATCCGAGCTGAGATACGCAGCTTTGCAGACGCAAGTGAATCAGGAATTGGTCAGGTTTCATACATACGATTGGTTGACGAGAAGGGCGAAGTCCACGTCAGCTTCCTGATGGCTAAGTCACGAGTCCCCCCGTCTTAATCCTGGAATTAACAGCAGTTGTCGTATCAATCAATGTGACTACAGTGCTTAAAGTAAACTAGACTAAGTGAATTTGCAGTCAGTCTATTACACAGACTTTGAGGTGGTCATCGGTTATATAAACAACGAAGCTCGCCGTTTTCATGTCTATTTCGGCAACAGAGTACAATATATCCGTGACCGTAGTGATCTAGAACAGTGGCATCCATTTCCAGGCAAAGACAATCCTGCAGACGAAACCTCTCGTTCCCTTACTGCCAGTCAGTTACTAACCAACACAAGGTGGTTCCGTGGACCAGAATTTCTCTGGGAATCCGATGTGCCGCTACTGAACACAAGGCAACCAAGTCAACTAGCCACAGATGATGTCGAGGTAAAAACCAACACCTACGCTACAACATGCTCCCAAGCTCAAGAACCGCCTGAGGTTTCTGTGCTGTTCTACTTAAATCTTGTTTCGTCATGGCAGAAGGCAAAAAACGACAGTGGCCTGGATTAGAATTCAACCTCCAGTAAACCGTACCGCGCAAGACCACCTGTGAAGACTCAACCGAGACACACCCTTAAAAATCAGCCGTCAAGTCACCCAACGTACAGAAGATACAAACCCCTCCACTTTCAGTCCAGGAGCTATTACAGTCTCAGAAAGCTATTCTGCATTGCGTCCAACCCCATTATTTTGGTCCTGAGGTATATACACTAAGGAACCTCAACGGAAACGCAAGTAAATTCAAGGATAGATGTTCTGCACGTCATAGAAATGACAAGTTGAGGACAACAAGCTGTTTGTTCAAGTTGGACCCGTTCATCGACGAAGACCGATTGGTCAAAGTAGGTGGCCGCATCCGACGAGCAACAATTCCCCTTGAGCTCAAGCATCCTTGTATCTTGCCCAAACGCTGCCATATAACAGTTCTGATTATTAGGTACTTGCACGATAAGATTTCACCACCAAGGACGTGGAATAACACACAACTCAGTCCGTCTGGCAGGGTATTGGATTATAGACGGAAGGCCCACTGTAATAAGAGCAATTTCTAAGTGTGTCAGCTGCTGTAGATTTCGTAGCCTACCGCTCACCCAGAAAATGTCTGACCTGCCAGAAGAGCGCATCACCAAAACAGCTCCATTCCACTATTTAGGCATGGATGTGACCTGGCCTTTTTATATTAAAGAAGGTCGAAAGACTCTAAAGCGGTATGGCCTACTGTTTAGCTTCCTTTGCTGTGAATCTCGAGACCCTGAATTCCATGGAGGCAGATTCTTTCATAAGTGCACAACGCCGCTTCATTGACAGACCAGGGAAAGTCCGCGAGCTGCGTTGAGACCGAAGGACAAATTTTGTGGGTGGTAGAAATGTACTTGCTGATGCTTCACAAGAGTTGAACCGCGATCGCGTCAAAGGTTTCCTTCGGACTAAGGATTGCGATTGGATTTGCTTTAACCTCAATGTGCCTTCTGCGTCGCATATGGGAGGTGTGTGGGAAAGACACATCCGAACGGTCAGATCAGTCCTCTCGGTCATGTTACAAGAATAAGGGAGTCAACTAGATGACGAGGCGTTACGTACCCTGATGACAGTGGTAGAGATTGTCAGTCGTCCCCTCACTGTGGAAAACATGTTAGATCCTGGCTCTCCATATCCCATTACGCCGAGCCATTTGCTCACTTCAAAAACAGATATTGTACTCCCACCCAACTGAAAGTTTCGAGCAGTTAGATCTGTATTAAAGAAAGAGATGGAATATCAAACTTTGGATTGCAATTTTGGTTGACAATACCACTCATTTTCGTTCGTTTTATGGTCTTTTACTCTGTCCAAGGGAAAAGGCCTTTATTGTTCGTGAAACAAAGGTTGCAATTATCGAAGCGTTGCCTGCTTACCGACCGCAAAATTCGAATATCTTCGGCAACGATCGTGGTACATTCCATCGTTTGATGCAAAAATTCACTTTAAATTCAAAGTTGCGCGCCGCTAAACAATTAGCACACTCTTCTCAAACGTCCAAGAGGAACTTTTAAGAATAAGCATATGGGTTTAAAAACTAACTCAAACGCAATCTACTACATACAATCAGTCAGACAAAAACTGAGTCATTTAAGCCTGGTTTCCATATGATCGCAGAAGATCGCAGACGATCGCAAATAGAGCTGTTTCCATATAATCGCAGACGATCGCAACGCCGACTGTAGCCATACAAATCGGTCAGCGGAAAATGAAGTTTCTGTCGGTTGAGCGTGCGAATTAGACAGAAATTGATATTTCTACGGCACGGGAGCAGACGGGCCTGGGTACGATTTGTGTGAGCCATGATGGGTATCATGCTGCCTATAAAAGGTTAGTTCGTCACGTGGGGAGCCATTCTAGGCCTGCATCAGTCGCTATATACACGTTTGTTTGTTGATAATATTTTCCCCGTTCTTCAGCATGGGCGAAGGGAATGTTTCGAAGGATGACATTGCTAAGATGATAGAAGTTAACAACAAGACTATGATGGCGTCAATGACGGAACTTTTTAAAAAATCCATTGGCAATTTGAAACGATCGCAAGCCGAATCCTCAGACGCCCAGACCTGCGAGATCAAGAAACTCAAGCTGGAGGAGCTAAGGCGCTTTAAGAAGAAAGCAAACGAAGACCAATTCAGGTTCAATGCCAAGATCCAGGACACCTTAGACGAGGTTAAGACAGCTGCCCAGGCGAATACCTTGGACAAAGTCAAGGAATCGCTCCAGAAAGGTAAGGACTTTTTAAAAGAACGCCAGAAACACATCCTTCTTGCGGACAAGTCCGAGTACGGCTGGTCTACCGTCCAGGAGTATAAGAAAAGCGAGATCGCCGATGACTCCGACGATGAGACGAAAATGTTTAAAGCCGAGGCACGTGCCAAGGCACATTTGAAACAATCAGCCTCAAGATCGCTAACGGTTGCCTCGGGATTCGCGGCCAAAAGGGATTCGGCCGTCCAGGAGTCAAGTCTCAAACATTTGGGGGAAAGAAACTCTGTTCTGAGACAAATTCCAACGGCAGATAACAATAATGCGCAAACCAGGAATCGTGCGAGGCCAGACAATTGCTTTCAATATGGGAAGCCAGGTCAATGGAGAGCGCAATGTCCCACGTTTCAACCGAAGTCCGGCACAAGCATCTGACTAGATGATTACGAGCAAGGTGTAGTCGATTTTTTTGTTACTGATAACTCTTTAGATGTTGATTATGATGTGCATTTTTTTAGTGTGGGCGTCCATTCTTCTTGGGCAGAGTTTCCTTTTCTTGACTCTTATGAGTTTGATTCCACTCATGCAAAATCCAACATATTGGTTAGGGGCAGGTTAGCCAAATGCATCTTCGAGTGGGAAAGAATTGATGCTCCCTGTTTTATTTTGGAAGTTATTCGAGAGGGTTATAAAATTCCTTTTGTTCTATTGCTCCTCAAAAACGTGGTGATAATAACTTATCTGCTATCGGGGAGAAGGATTTGGTTTCTGAAGCGATTTACGATCTCCTCAGTAAGCATTGTATTGAGGAGCTAAATGGAGCGCCAGAAATTGTTAACCTCTTATCAGCGTCCATTCAATCGTCTGGAAAGAAGAGACTAATACTGGACGACATGTTAATTTGTATGTTTACAAGCAAAAGTTTGAATGTGAAGATCTTAGGGTTGCTCTTTCAATTATTCCGCGGGGTTTTTTCGCTTTTTAAGTTCGACCTCAATTCAGGGTATCATCATGTAGAGATTTTTCGTGATCACCGCAGCTTCTTGTCTTTGGTTGGGATTTTGGTGATGGAAAGACTGTTTTTTTTTTTTTTTGCTGTCCTTCCATCTGGTTTGTCGTCAGCGCCGTATTTATTCACAAAACTATTAAACCCTGTCATTAAAAGAGCACCGGATTACCGTGCGGGAGGTCGCGGGTTCAAACCCCGGCCGGACCAACACTCAGGGTTTTGAAATAATTGAGGAGAAAGTGCTGCCTTTGGAATGACATCTACAAACGGTTAGACTTTCTAGTCTTCTCAGATAAGGACGATAAACCATAGGCCCCGTCTCACAACTCTTCATAATTATCTAATTCTGTGGGACGTAAAAGAACCACTAGGGACGGAACAAAACTCTGGCAGTGACCACCCCTAGTGTCTGTCTTAATTTGATATTGACATTACGGGGGCACTCATAACTTCATTAATTGTAAACTGCGTTATAAGCAATCTGGTAAAGTCTCCCGGCCAGTGTTGTAATGCGCATTTGAATATTGCATTGAAAATGCGCAATATAAATGTGATACATTATTATTATTATCTCCTTTATCACAGTCTTTGCTGGTGTTCTTTTTTGTGCATCAGCCGGGCGCAAACCATGCACCTAGAGCATCAGTCACTCAAGTCAATCATTATTATTATTATTATTATTATTATTATTATTATTATTATTATTATTATTATTATTAAAATGTGGAGGTGTCAAAGAATTCCAATTATCGTTTTCTTGATGATGGTTTAGGCGGAGGTGCTACTGAGGTTATTGCTAAAATTAACAGCTTGAAGGTGCATAGCGATCTAATCAGGTTTGGTTTTCTTGTAAACTCTCAGAAGTCCCAGTGGGATCCCAGTGGGATCCCTCTCCCTGCCACTGATCAAAGAATATTCAAACTTCTTAATTTCTCTGATTCTCTCAGTCAGTGTGAATCAACGTGTAGTTAAGACCAGGGATCTGGCTTCATTTATTGGCACCATCATTTCATTGTTCCCGTTTGCTGGTAACGCAAAGCGCATCCTGACCAGATCATTGCACCAGGTTTTAAATAGTAAGTCATCGTGGTTTTCCAATGGTACGCTTACTGATGACGCTATGCGAGAGATAACGTTTTGGAAGCTTAATGCACGTTCTTTGAACGGTCGGCCGGCGTAACCTGCCGAGTGCAAACCTTCGAAAATTGATTATTCAGTTGCTTCCGATCACGCATGCAGTTCTTTTGTTGAAAATGAGGGTAAGATATTTCAGCAGAACTGGTCACCTGCTGAGCAAGCGAAGGGCTGTACGTGGAGAAAAGCTGTTCAGTTAGCAATCAGAAGTTTTATTCATGATCTCAAAGGAAAACAGGTTGCCTGGTTCCCCGATAATCAGAATGTTGTGAGCATTGTTCATGTTGGAAGCCGCGTTGAGGAATTACCGTGTTTAGCTTTAGAGATATTCACTTTATGTGTAACTAACAGCATTTCACTTGAATTGAATGGTTTCCTAGAGATCTGAACACAGAAGCTGATTGTCTGAGTAGAATCACTGATTTTGATGATTATTCATTAAAGGATGATATCTTTAGAATGCTGGACTTTAGGTGGGGTCTACATTCCGTGTACAGATTCGCGTGTAGTTATAACACCAAGCTTCCTCGCTTTAACTCTAGGTTTTATCAGCCCGGAACAGAAGCATTTGATGCTTTTACTCAAGATTGGGGCCGTGAGAATAATTGGCTAGTGCCCCCAGTTTCCTTGATTGCTAGAGTTATCTGTCATATGCGACTATGTAAGGCTGTGGGAACCATTGTTGTTTCAGTGTGGAAGTCGTCTTATTTTTGGACTATTTTGTCCCGTGATGGTAGACATTGGAGTCCGTTCGTGCATGATTGGTTGTTATTTCCGGATTACAAGTGTCTCTTTGTAAGAGGGAAAGCTAAGAACCGTTTGTTTGGAGCCAAGAGATTGCCTTTTAAGGTTGCTGCTCTTAGAGTGAAGTTTAACGTCTCTGAACGACCGTGTTTATCAGGGTTTTGTACTGAGGACGATGGCTGCTGCGAAGAAAAGTTGGGGGCCATTTATGGCCTAACTTTATGTTAAAAGTACAGCAGCGCAGCTGTCTTACCTGGATCTTTGGTATCCAGTTTTCCTTGATGTTTGCAATGATTCACTGTTGCTGTATATATCTCAAGATGTCTTCTGTTCGTTTTTTGCTTAAGTTAATAAAGCTGGCTTTTCATGTTGAGTTTGTTTTTCTCTGCGTACATTTAGCGTTGACAACGATTCAAACTCAACAGTTTTATGCAGAGCAAATTAGTCCTTGTTACCTTCCCCTATTCTTCTCGTTTCAGATGTGTTCCAACATGGAGCCTGGAAGGAAGTGGAAAATCTCAAGCATCCTGATCTGAGGAGTTTGGCTGGCAGAATAAAATCCACTATTCTGATGTCCAGGGCTGCCGGCACCGTAACCGGTTACACGCGTGTGTTCAATAGGTGTAAGGAGTTTGCGTTGCGCTGGGGGAAAATAACTTCATTTCCGGCGGAACGGCTTCCGGTTGCCATTTATTGGCAGCACTCATTAGAAACTACCGGTTCTTGTAGTTCAGTTGATGCCGCGTTATACGGGATAAAATGGGCTCATTAGACCGTCGGGTTGGTCTCCCCTTCTGATAGTTCACTGGTTGTGGCGGTTAGGGAAGCGTCTAAGAGAATCCTAGGCACCGGAAGGTCGAACCGGAAGAAGCCTATCCCACTTGAATTGCTCAAGGCTATAGTTGATGGGGCTGGTCTGTCTAACGGTTTGGAGCTGAGAAATGTTTCCCTGTATTTATTGTTTTCAGGCTTCCTCAGGTTCGACGACGTTACCAGAATTAAGAGAAATCAAATTTCTTTTCACAACGGTTATATGTCAATCAAAGTTGTTAAGAGTAAAAATCACTAATTAAGGCAGGGAGATGAGGTCCTGATTGCAGAGGGAGAGGGTGCGGCCTGCCCCGTCAAGATCCTGAAAGAGTATTTAACTACGTTTAATATTGACCCTTTCTCAGAGGAATTTATTTTTAGGCGATTAATTAAGACTAAAATGTCATACAAGTTGCCCTCCGGGAACAAACTTATTAGCCATAGTACCTTCAGGGATCACTTGCGCAAAACGCTGCGAGATTTCGTTCCCAACCCTCACGTATATGGCACTCACTCGTTGAGGTCGGGTGGAGCATCTGCAGCGGCTAATAGTGGGGTGCCTGATAGAGTTTTTCAGAGACATGGTCGCTGGAAGTTCGCAACGGCTAAGAATGGGTATGTTAAAGACAGCACAGACGTCAGGCTTTTGGTTTCCAAGTCCTTAGGTTTGTAACGCTTTTTTAGCTACGTTTACAGTCTTATTTACCAGGCCGTCAAGCCCTTTCTTTGTCTTCTAGGTCGTTTATGCCTGCCACATCTGGTGCGAGGCCGAAAGAAGCCATAATAAACCTTATGGATTGTATATGTCTGATGTGTAGTGAAGTTGAAATTGTCAAATGTACACGCGCGTTGTCGGAATTACAAATATTATGGGATTCGATCGCAGATCGCAGAACTTTGGTTTTCATATGATCGCAGGATCGCAATTGATCGACGACGATCGCACAAGTGTGTTTCCATATGATCGCAGACGATCGCAGAACTTTTTGCGATCTGCGATCCGCGATCGTCTGCGATCATATGAAAACCAGCCTTTAACCTTGTTTCTTTAAGTGTTGTTGAAATTCGCACCGTATCAGTCCATTCTTCTTCAGGGTTTTTGTCTCATCGTCAGCAAACCAGTAAGTTATGCAAATCGAAACTCGCGTTCGAAAAACTTCTTAAGCGACTACGCTTCTACAGATCGGTGTAAAATGTTTTTAAAGTTCAAATTAGCGAAATCTTAAAATGATATCTACAAACGGTGGTTCAGGCCATACGAAGAAGAATATTCTTCTGAGATCTTGTCTGTACCGCCTTTGGAACAAAATGAGCTCGGCAGAGAACGCAGTCGTAACAACAATAAAATCACTGAAACAAACTGAAAGGTGCGCTATAGCCGGTCAACTTTGATTTCCAATATTTTCTGAAGTTAAACGGGACTAAAACTTACAGAAGTTTGCAGAAGTTAAACGGGACGGAAACTTACACGTGATAAGATGTCGGTTTGGTCGTGTCTTACGAGCTCTCTGACAATCTACGTTATAATGTCTTTATTCCTCGCTCATGTGTCAAAGTTTTACCCTTAACCGAAGCAATATTTTAACCTGCAAACTCTAATGATTACAAAAGACGCAAGTGGAGTGAAATTTAATGTCTATCCAGCAAGAACAACTTCGAGATCTCTCACATCCAGCATGGTCGACATGACGAAAACCCGAAAGCTGATACGCATAATTCGCTTTCTGAATACGGCCTTGATTGCAAATGTCATTCTATTGTTGGATGTACCATTAAATCCAGGCCCTCAGGAAATGAAAGGTTTGCGTTTCTTCCATTTGAATATCTGTAGCCTGAGAAACAAGGTTGATGAATTGCGACTATTTTGTGACATGCACAAACCTCACGTCTTGTCAGTAAATGAAACATGGCTGGATGAGTCGTTTTTGGACGAAGAAGTTT
>JAEMWC010000007.1:1120000-1212500 GCA_016490735.1 Pachyseris speciosa
AGTCAAAAGCTTAGAGAGGTGTGTCAAAAATTTGAATAATCTTCACTCAAGTCTCACTATTTTTGCACGACATATTTTTAGCGTAATTTGTTCTAATTATAAGTGCCGCTTCCAAGCAAAGAATTAAACAGGTATCCTCCAGTTCCCACAAGGAATGCCTTTTAATTTTCAACCAAGTGATGTTTTTTTTCCTTCAATTACTTTATGAAACATAATGTTTAGATGATTCAAGCGCCTTAAATTTCGTAAATGCGCATGTGTTGAAACCATTAGTATTATTTACAGATAAAGTTCTCTGTGTCTATATTCATCTGCAAACGAGGAGTTGTCAATACAGTATTTAAATCAAATGACTTAGCTTTCGAGCTTTCGACGACGTCATGGCGCCTTCATCAAGTGATCCAGTTGTGACCTTTGAATACTGAATGTTATGTCATAATTTTTTCTGGTACAGGACTGGAAGTTCGAATCCCTGGTCTCGGTTAAGGTAAGTTCATTTATTCTGATGTTGTGTTGGCATCATCATCATCATCATCATCATCATCATCATCGTCATCATCGTCATCATCGTCATCATCATTATCATCACACGATATACGTGTACTTACGTGATCCATCGCGCGCGGCGACCGTTAATTCTTGAATTTCGTATAGACGAGAACGTATGAGTAATTTCTTACTGCGAGTTGGAAACCACCACCGCAAGAAATGGAAGTTTAAGGTATTTGGTCATCATCCCCGGCACATAATCAGTGATTTTGGCAATGAAAGATCGTTAAATGGTTTGCTGTTTTGATTTTAAGCTAGTCAGCGGATTGTTCGCTGCATCGTTGAAGAAATATGCAATTTGAATTTGTAATCTTTTACTTTGCGAAACGGCACAAGCGACAACTCGGCTAGATGAACCGATTAAAACATTTGACCAATCAGGGGAATCAATTAACAAAGGCGCGATTTCAAACCAACAACAAACGATCGCTTTGGATCCGGCGAGGGTGGAAATCGTGGACTTTAACATAAGGCCAATAGAAAAAATAAATAAATTTCAGTTAAACCGACGTTAAACTTTCTAAAAGTTTTTTTTTTTGTCTGTTATGTGATGATGACACATTGACATCGATAAATTACATGCATTAAGGAATTCCAACCCTCTTTGTGAGACTGTACCAATAAACATGTTAGATTTACCATTGCATGCTTTCCCGTTTCCAGAGAATCCAGTTATGCATGTGCAGTTATAAGACCCCGGGATGTTGGTGCACGCACCATTGATGTCGCAATCGTGAGTGTTGCCTGCGCATTCGTCAATATCTAAAAAGAAAAAAAAAAGAATGGCATTGCTTTCTTCTTTAAAACTAAATAGTCAACTGTGTGCATTATTCTTGCAAATGGTATAACAAAAATAATATGTTAATTCTGTAAGTTAACTTAATTTTGTGGTGCAACAACGTTAAAGAAGTCGCAAGGCCAGGCTTTCATGGGTGCCCATACACTCCATCAGTACTACCACTCTTTCCACCAGTTCGTATCGAACAACTGATTGTACCTCTTTAGGTTCGTGGTCAAGTGGTCTGCAGTGGGTAACCATAACATTCAAGATGGCAGCCGTTGGTAAGTGCTCTCACGCATCGGGAATAAAATCGTTTGAAAAACTATCAAAAGTCTTCTCTGTTAAAATAGCAAACCATTTAAAAGGACGTGAATGCAAGGAAATTGAAGAAAAAAGGTTACAAATTCTTTAAGGAAAACTACAATCACGATGTTTTCGTGAAAGTAGAAGACAATCGATCGGGAACTCATGAAGTTAAAGGCCGTTGTTACCCGCAGCCAAAAGAACAACGAAGCTCCTCACACAGTGAAGTTGAAGATTGCTGGAAAAGAAGGGTAAGGAAATGTCGAGGAATCAGAAAGCTCATGCAAAGCGGGATAAATACACCTTTAAGTCATTTTGCTTATAATAGTATTACCGGTATAACAGGTGTCATCCGTGCCGAAGATTTCGTCCAAAAAGTAAACATAGGTCGTTGACATTTCTCAGGTCGGAAGAACATATCACTGCGTCTTCGATAAATAACTATTTAGCCAATCAGTTTTCTCGCTATCTGAATAGTAGTGATTAGGACTTTTAGACCAGCTGTGCATCTTTTCGATTAAAAACGATAGTTTTTTTCTTTTTTGAAAGGTGTGAATTTTTCACTAAAACATTCTCCAGGATTCTGAAAGTTAGGATAAGACTTAAATTATATTCAGTAGTCAGCGTATAAAAACAGCTTTCAATATTATTCAATGCAGATTCATAGTTTGTTGCATTGTTCACGATGGAAAAATACAAATAGAGGGAATAGAGGGTTACATTTTAGCCATATTTTCTTATCCATGTAAATGTATTGTATCTGTGAGGTGTAATGTATTACATAACATCAACTGGTCTTTGTTTTTGCAGGGTTGTGCATGGAGGCCACTTTAACCATGTTTTGGCCCTATTGTACTTACTTAAACTTAGTTTTTAAATGATTAAATGGTTTACCACCAGCTTATTTATCTTATTATTTCACAAGGCGCTCAGTGGTTTACAGCCGAAATACAAGAAGATCTAGAGACTTAAATGTTCCACGCTGGAGGCTGATAGCTGGACAACGAGGTTTGTTTTATTTTCGTGGTATCAAATTTTAATATAAATCTACTAGCGTTCTATCACGAATGCCGTTCTCTGATTGGCTACGCTACTCGCTATCTATTCCGTGATAGATAGTGAGTAGCGGCTGTAAACAAAATGGTGCCCGCTTGTTCGCGTTTTCGAAGTGTCTGTGAGGAGAATTTTGATAATTTACTTGTTTAGTTTTGAACGACTAGTAGATTGATACTAAAACAATTAGATTATTCGCTCTCGATCTCTATGCGTGATAGCTGATTCGGGCTGCGCCCTCATCAGCTATCACGCGATAGAAATGTCGAGCTCATAATCTAATTGTTAAATAGAATAATGTACCGAAGAAACGCCAGAACGTTAATGGAATTAGGACTTTTAAGAAAAGCTTATTTAATAGAATTTTTATTAATGGATAATGATTACATTACATTATGAAAATGTGAATGATCATCGCAGTTATGATCAGGAGTCGAACCCACGACCTCTACGATGCCGGTGCAGTGCTTTACCAACTAAGTTAACAATCCACCTGAAAGCTGGTCATTTTGTTAGCTCGTTATATACCCGTGAATTCGTACCAGCTCCGGCCCTATTGTTAATGTCTTTCCAAATTGTACTGATAATTTATCCTATAGCTCATTGTAAGTCTGGTCCGCCTAGATTAGGCCTAGCTACCCGCGGGCCGCCCAATCTATTCCGTGATAGATAGTGAGTAGCGGCTGTAAACAAAATGGTGCCCGCTTGTTCGCGTTTTCGAAGTGTCTGTGAGGAGAATTTTGATAATTTACTTGTTTAGTTTTGAACGACTAGTAGATTGATACTAAAACAATTAGATTATTCGCTCTCGATCTCTATGCGTGATAGCTGATTCGGGCTGCGCCCTCATCAGCTATCACGCGATAGAAATGTCGAGCTCATAATCTAATTGTTAAATAGAATAATGTACCGAAGAAACGCCAGAACGTTAATGGAATTAGGACTTTTAAGAAAAGCTTATTTAATAGAATTTTTATTAATGGATAATGATTACATTACATTATGAAAATGTGAATGATCATCGCAGTTATGAACAGGAGTCGAACCCACGACCTCTACGATGCCGGTGCAGTGCTTTACCAACTAAGTTAACAATCCACCTGAAAGCTGGTCATTTTGTTAGCTCGTTATATACCCGTGAATTCGTACCAGCTCCGGCCCTATTGTTAATGTCTTTCCAAATTGTACTGATAATTTATCCTATAGCTCATTGTAAGTCTGGTCCGCCTAGATTAGGCCTAGCTACCCGCGGGCCGCCCAATCTTTTTTTCTGAATATTTTGAAAATAAAGATGTTTTGTTGTTTGTTGTTTGTTGAATATTTTAGAGTGAATTTATGATAATCATATATTTGAACTGCGGATTAATGATTGAGGATGTGAATGATCATCGCAGTTGTGCGAAAAAGGGAGCAGGGTTGGCGTAGTGGTGAGAGCGCTCGCCTTCCTCCAATGTGGCCCGGGTTTGATTTTCCGGACTCGGCGTCGTACATGTAAGTGGGCTAAGATTGTTGGTTCTCTACTCTGCTCCGAGGGTTTTTCTCCGGGCACTCAGGTTTTGCCCTCTACCCAAAAACCAACATTTCATTTGATTTATTTAGAGTTGATTTGATTTAGTCTACCCAACTATTAGAGCATCTGTACCCGGCTAATTGGATTTGAGACTTAAGTAAAGTGATGATTATGATTATGATTATGATTATGATTATTATTGTTGTTGTTGTTTGTTAAAGGTGAGAGCTTGCAGTGCATTACGTAACGGTACAAAAGAAAGCGCAGAAGAAATAAGCAGTTATATTATCAGGTGCATCGAAAAGGTGTAGAGTTAAGCAACGAGTATTTTCAAAAAGCGATTAATTAAAATTCAATTGTAAATTCTTTCTAGGATAGAAAATAGTAAATTCTTTCATTCTCTCCCTCCTTGGCATGGTGTAACTCTGTCAATGTTCAATTTAACACACTTAACAGTTTCATTCCGTAAGTGGAATTCAGGGGAACCCATTTTGTGATAGTCCAGTTTCGACTTCGCCATGACCGCTGAATAAAAGTACTGAGAACGCATTTCCACACCGTTAGCCTCGACCTAAAGTAAAACATTCACAAATTCCAGCGAGAAGATGACCTGTTTATAGCTCTGTCTACTGTTTAATCTTTTTGACACCTTCCCTCCAGTATTTGTGAATATTTTTCTTTAGGTCTAGCCTAACGGTGTGCAAATGCGTTTTTAGTACTTTTATTCAGCGGTCATGGCGAACTCGAAACTGGAATATTGGCCGTGCGACTCTGTTCTAGCCTAGTTGAGGCCTTACTACTCGAACATGTCCATCTTGGCCTGGGAAAACTTCCAAGACCCCCGCGAGGTGCTAATGAGCTCTGGGACTGTCGGGTGAGATTGCTACAAATACATCCCCAACATCACGGACGCCAGCTTGTATTTCGTTCCATTTTTGACGCGCATGCAGCATCGGGAGCCATGCTCTCAATCGTCTCCTCATAAAGTGAGAAACAATTCCTTGACTCCTCTCCACCTTTTTCAGGGGCTGATAGCAATTTCATCAATGGTTTCTGGAGCGGGTAGTCCTCCTGCCTGTCCATAGAGGAGATGGTTGGGAGTCAAGGGGGTTGCATCTATCGAGTCGGTGGACTGAAACGTAAGAGGGCGGAAATAAAGTAAGGCCTCGACCTCTGTAAACGCTATCAAATGGCCTTCTTTGATACCATTATCATAACTTCATGAGCCCTTCTAAAATGGGGCGCCAAAGGTGGAGTAAAGGACCAATTTACTCCTTCTGTTGCCCCTCTATTGTTGAATTTTGTTCGTTCCTAGTGCATTCACCAACTCCCGAGGGTCACGGACAGCTCCGACAAAATTCGTTCTTTGGTCACTATCGATATCTCGAGGGTACCCATGGCGGCTTGCCATTCGAACGAAGCACTTAAGGATGCTATCAGTAACTAGGCCAAAAGCCATCTCCGAATGCACTGCGCGACACGTTAAGCAAGTGATTAGACACAACCAGCGTTTCTCTCATCGTCTTCCTCGACCTTGGATGGTGACAAATGGACCCCCATAGTCGACCGTGAGTTGCGCGGATGTTCATAGAGGAATTTGTAGACGGACACGTGGAAGGGGATCCATAAGTGGTTGAGAAGGCTTTCCTTTGCGTCTTTTACACTCGTTGCACTCATTTTCCCACTGTTTAATTTCTCCCCGCGCAGATGATATCCAATATTTAGTGGACAGGTTTGCTAGTCTGTGGTTTGTTCCGGTGACGTGGTGTCCAGCCTCTTTATAATGTTTTACGATGAGCTTTGTTTCCAGCTTCCTCTGGGCAGAATGATAGGGAACCGCATGTAAGGAAAAAACTCCCCAAATCGCAGGCGACCATCACCATGGATTATGTCATCTTGATCTATCCGTGGTGGTAATTTTACTAGGCAGCTCTTCTTTGGAACTGGCTTGTTCTGTTGAAGGTTGTGGTATTTGTTGGTAAACTCTGCTTGCTGGGCTTCACGAATAATGCGTATGTCAGCGTTTTCCACCTCTTCAGGAGACAATGATCCTCTGTTACGATCTTGGTCGGAAGACCTGCAGTTGTTAATAAATCTTAGGACTTACGAGTAAACTATTGCTAGTTTTAACCAACTGGAACAATTAGAAGAGTGGAGTCTCCCACTTAAAGTCTTCAGACCAAGGGGGTAGTACGAAGTTCAATGATGGCGTTGATACGAGTTTCTTCTTCGATTCGGTCTTCACTTCCGACCCTTCCGCAATCTATCGCTTTGGCCACTCAGACTCAGGCTTTGTTAGAAAGTCTGGACCACTCCACAATGCACCAGAAGGCGCTTTCTTCAAGGTGAGAAGAGAGACCTCTAGAACACGGCGGGATTCTATTTCGTTTCAGCGTCATGCCATTGTTCAGGTTCTACTGCCTTTGAATCTCTCCTATCCTGTTTGCCACGAAAGGACGGGACTGTTTGTCTCTGCTTCGTATCCATTACGGGACATTCATGCTGTCGGACCAGAATCGAACTTGCGTAATAAATATGCTGAGAGCATCAAGGATCGATAGCGATAAATGGAAACCTAAAATGTCCGCCATCAATTCCAACATAGGAGTACTCATCGGTGCTAAAGGACAAACTCTTGTTTTGGAGGCAATGATACGAGCACCATAGCATTCTGGGGCATACTCGCTTCTCAGATAGCTCACTGCACCTTATGCTTCACTCGAGGCGTCGGCACAAATGAAAGTCTGCACTGAAATAGACATGTTTAATTGGTTCGTCCCAGTTTAGGCCTGTTTTCACTTACTGTAAATGGACTCGCCTGACTCAGTGGATCGAACACTCCAGCCACTTTGCTGTTAGTTTAGATTAACATATTTTGTAAATTTTCTCGATTGTAATTAAAAAAAAAGTGTATACATTGACAAAAGCAAATAAAGATTATTATTGTTATCAGAATAGTGCACTTGGCTAGTTTTTCTTCTTCGGACGGTATCTTCACTTGAAAGCATAAGACATCTTGCTGTGCTCGCCACAAGACTCCGAGGGTCTTTTTGGTTGGTAAGTTGTCGTTAAGGTCGATCTCCAAGGCTCGAAGTTCCTTGGGAATCTCTGTCAGCACTTTTGGTGAATTGCTCAGCCATTTTGTAGCTTTTATCCCAGCTTTCGCCAAGAAATTCTGGAGCACCTGTACCAACTAGACTGCTGCTTGATTGTCTCCCAGAGAACCCAACAAGTCGTTCATATTCGTTTATTTGGTTACGGTGGCAGCAGCAAGGGAGAATTCCTCTTGATTGTTTCTGGCATTTTTGTGGGAGACATATTGGTCATTTAGCGATGTACCCGGGAACTCGGCACTTGCATCGAACATGATTCTATATTTGTGTAACTTGTTCAGATTAGCAGACTGTAAAATGGGGGAGGTACCAGACATCGTGTGGCTCTTTGACATCCAGTCTCGTTAAGCTTACGGACTTAGCCATTTTCGAGATGTGAAACGATGATTTTTTTGTATTCTTCTCCCACTGAAGGCTGTCGTAAGAGGCTCTTTTTCGTGTTTTTCATCCGAATGCAAGCCATTTCGTAGTTGTTAGGTAGAGAGGGGTTGTCTGGCTTCCACGGAACGGACACTTGATAACGCTCACCATCGTGAGCCAGAGACTCACTCGCGTTTTCAAATGCGATCTTCTCCTCAGGGGTGATGATTTTCGGCCTGGACTGCTGGATCTCCAGAGTGTCAAACATTTGAGGTCTACAGAAGAGGTTGTCCGATCAACGCATCAACCGTCGGATCAGAGGTAGCTTCTGGGAAGTTGCAAACGCTTAAGTAAGGCCACCGGCTTTGGTACTTTGGCCAGTCAACGGTCTTATAGCTTCCAGTCACTCGACGAGGACAAGCCAGGGCCTTAAACGGTAACTTGACGCTTCCGTCACAACTCCCCAGGGTTAAACCGACAGGCATTGAATTAGACATCACCTCGTTCTCGTTAAAAACGTTTACAGAGACTTGCCAGTATGTCGTAGGTAGACCGAGAGCTCCGGCCCCTCCCTCATTCACATAGGAAACGGTGCTTGCATCGTCCAAAACGGCGTTGACTTTCACCTTATGCCTTTCGCTGCTCACCATACTGGTACGGTACAACATCCTTGGACTGTGCGGAAGTTGGGGTTGTCATTTGTGTACGCTTTCCGGTTTCCCTGGATATGCACATTAACGTCACATAAGGACGAATAGGCCAGTTAGATTGTCTCAGGTTTGTGTCAGTGTCCTATTTTGAAAGTAGCTCTTCATTTTGTGCTGATATATTTAAAAGAAAAATTTTGACTTCCTCAGCGGTGAAACAGATGACATTACAAACGTACAAATCAAATTACGCACTTACTTCGACGAGTTTTGGCCTTCGTGTAGCTATGCCAAGATTGCTCTTCCATTGTTGAGTTGTTGTCATAATCATGAACGCTACAGTAGTGCACCATGCCAGAGAAAGCGGTGGAAATTAAGTCGAAAGAAGAAATAAATTTCAACGCTCCAAGGAACTCTCTGCAATGCGAATGTTTGTTTACTCAATCAAAGTCATGTGCTCAACCTATGACGTAACTGGCTAAAGAGATCTATTGATGATCGGCATGACGACGTTCTATTCATTTTCTCCACGTAATAGCTTACCACTGCCCGTAAAACAACTCAAATAGTACTTTTAAGTGACGTTAGCTAAAAAAAAAATCAGTGGAACCCCATTTTCTACTGAACAATAATCACCATGTTACGATACAATTGTTTGAAAGTAATAACTGAATTATCGTTGGAACGGGTTTAGAGCTACATTAAGTTTAGGAAAAATTAAAGGCGGCTGCAAACGCCTCTCTTTTCTTTTTGTTTTGCCAAATCATTTATACCTAGAGTAGAAGGATGGTCGAAGTATCTGGAGCGTCCTGAGATGTTTTTCGTGGTAACTAATGTTCCCGACGGTAAAAAAAGCAGCCAGTTTACTTCCATTGATCGCGGGACGGATGTAGTGCATTGTTGAAAAGTTTAACAACGCCGACTAACCCGGCGGAGTTGTCGTTTAAGGAGATTGTGGAAATTATGAGGTGACATTTGACACCAAAGCCGATTGTCATCCCTAAAAGGTACAAGTCCATAAATGATACCACCAAGAAGGTCAGTCTATACGAGGAGTTTTAGCCAAGTTGCAAAAGTCGGCCGCGACATGCAAATTTAGTGGACATCGAGACGAAGCTCTCAGAGACAGACTAGTGTGTGGTATAACTTCCAAGACAATCCGTGAATTACGTGAAGTAGATCTCACCTTGAAGGAGGCTTTAGATATTGCAGTAGGAATGGAGTTGACCGATAAGGAAATTATTCAGGTTGCTGGTGATAAACAGGTGCGTAATGTTGAGCTTCAGGAGTGTTTTAGATGTTGTAAACAAAATCATCATGCAGACAAATGTTTCCATAAGTTTTTTAAATGCCATACTTGCAAGAGAAACGGACACATAAGTCCAGAATGCTCCCCAAAAATCACTTGTAAACCACAAGCTCCTAGCAAACCTAAACAAGCTGAAGCCATACAAGACAAGAGTTTGAAGAGGCTTTGGCCATCATATTTGAAATACGTCAAAGCGGGATTCTGGTACCTTGGGACAGAAGATATGCTAATTTATGGTGAGCTACCGCACTACTTCACACACTGCTACTGGATGTACGCCAGCAGAATTACTTTTAAATCGTTGAATACACACAAGTTTAGATGTGCTACTCCCAGAACTTAGGAAGAAAGTTACAAAGCCAAACAAGCTGTAACCATGTGCACCGAAGATACAATTTAGTGTCGGGGAGCCAGCTCTTGTTCAAGATTACAGGAAAATCAGACAACCTTGGAACAAAGGCGTCATCATCTCGAAGATAGGGCCAGTGACATACCGTGTGCATGTTGATGGTTCCTTTTTGAAGCGGCATATAGATTACTTAAAGATCTGTCTAGAGCCAAGTTACCATTTCCGAGACAAGGGAAGGCGAAGTTTTACTGACCTAATCTTTAACAACCAGTTCATCTATCATAGAGTCAATTCCCTCAATAGACTGCACTCCTGTTACTCGTAAGCGGGATTCGGAGTTAGCTAAGCCGTAGCCTGAAAAAGGAAGTTCCTTGGCAGCTCTCAGTGTGGAATAGTTAGCTACGCAAGAAGAGCCAAAGACTCTGACAAGACGTTACGCGCGACGAGAAAGAAAACCACCTCAACGCCTAATCTACCAAATGTGATTACTACAGAAGAACAACGAACTTTTGTTTTGAATGCATTTCTGTTGAGTTTCGTTTTTTTGTATAGGACAAACTTTTCTTAAGGAAGGGAGTGTATTATGACATCATATGTAGTCGTGTGACTTCTTATGTGCTCTTACACAATGCAATTGTCGAACCGCCATTAAACGTTGTTGTTGTTTTTCTCAAGTTTTGGACGTTATTTGAACCCAAACACCACATTTTTTCGTTAATATTTATGTATCTCTAACGTTTTGATCCCGACTATTCTTGGTTTTCAGTCACGCAAGTTAGAATAGATAAAGTCAAGAAATTGAGATGTTGTAGAAGAGTAATAAATGAACAAAGTGCCAAAGTCTTAGGACTGTGCGAGATCCCGTACTAGAGTTATTCGGCAAAATGTACCACTCAAAATTATAGAGATTAGTATGGACACGCCATGATGGTGTCCCTCTTAGGGACACAAATTTGACGGCTGGAAACGAGTGAAAACATCTGGAATTTACTTTCACTATCTCAAAGGTTTTCTTCTCCCTTTTGAGCTTGCAACCTTCGCATAGACGCTTCTCTTGTCATGTTGGCTTTTCAGACCTCAAAACAAACAAACAAACAAACAAAACAAAAAAACACGCAGAAAGGATGTTTTCATATACGTGACATGCTTGTGAGGAGACATCTTTATGTCAAGCACTGTGAAAATCTAAAATTCAAACTGCTCTATTTTAAAAACAAAGCTCGCTACCGAGCTGAATACATACAAGCAGATGCTTTTCTAAAATGTCGTTTAAGTGATGAAGCTAAAAAGTCTGTATACTTCCAATTTTTTTATGACGTCACGTTAAACCAAGAATAACCGTTCAAGGCTTTCGTATTGGTGTTCAGCCCTTCGGAACTAGCCGTTAAAATTTTTCCAGCAGCCATTCTCCCGTTCACACTGAGCCGTTCATTTTTTGGAGCCGTTCACCCGTTCACCTTGAGCCGATCAATAATTTTCTTCAGTGGTTCAGCCGTACAACTCAATCCGTTCATTTCCTCTTCAGCCGTTCATAATAACCGTTTAAAACAGTTTGGTCATCCGTTTGTCATCCGTTCACACTAGCCGTGCGTTTTGCCATTCGAACGGACATCCCTAAGTGTACATTTTGCGTGAGAGGTCACAATTACGATGACATACTATCCGATGAAGCCGAAACCATGGATTTAACAAGAGCAAAAACCTGAAAGAATAAGACTTTTTCCAAAGGCTGTAGGCAGCACGGCCATCACATAGTTTTCACTGAAAAGACTCTTATTTTCCAGGCCTTGTTTTTTCTACAGATCTATTGGTTTACAGAAGCTGAGGTAGCCTTACTAAGAAGAGCATCGCTTTCCGCGTTTACTGTCGCCATGTCGAATTGACTGAAATTCTGCTTTACTTGTTTGACATGTGTCGCGGTCGAATTAGCCAATCAGTAATTTACGTCTGAACGTAGACACTCCAATCGTACAGAGACCGTTGCAGGCTCTTCTTTTCAGTCGCTCGGCCCAATTCCTTAGCTTTCAACTGCGTGCCATTCAATAGCAAGCCTCGCTAAATTGCCTAAATGAAGAGCCTGTATGCTAAACCAAGGTCCTACATATAATTTTTAAGTCTTTTACTTCCATCCCGCATAAAGTACGTAGTAAAATGCTCTATTTCAATAATTACTGTGCATTTTCAACAAACAAATATTATAGCATTTAGTACTTACCGATGCATATGTCTCCATTTCCAGAGTACCCAGGTTTGCAAGTGCAGTTATGGGATCCTACGGTATTATCACATACCGCGTTGACGTCACAATCATGGGTGTTTGTTGCACACTCGTCTATTTCTAAACAAAAGAAAATAGAAGCAAGAATAGGTAGAGAATCTTTTGCACCTTTTTCTATAAATGTACATAACTTGCTCTAACAGATGCAATGGGTTAGACGGTTAACGAGTCGCTGGGTGAGCCAATCTTTGATCCATTAAACCCCCAAGGGGCAACAAAAAGAAAACCGTGTGTAAACAGAAAATACAAAAGTCCCCGCAAAAAAGCCGAGAAAAGTCGATAATTCTGTTGGCAAAAATGATTCCTTTCAACATATCAGAATAAATCCGAGGGTTAAAAGATGGTCCATTTGACAACTAATGCAAGTAAGTATAAATGTGCGTTTTGATGCTACTACAAGCCTAAAGCTTCGTTTAATGGACCTCATTGCGGTATTTTACATTTGGTCGTTAGTCAGGCAACAGACATCAGTTGACACTGATTGAAAGAACGCTTTAAAATAAAGAACGGGCGATGTTCGAGTTGCATATCTGGAACCTTTCAGTATATTGGAGTTAGAGTTCCGCTAAGCCTAAGAATCTCACCTACTTTTATGTGGAAATCCTACAAAGGTTATCCGTTCTCATCGTCTGAAAAGTCACTTTTGCTTTGTCTTCCGAACCGTCGCTCAGTCTGAAAAGACTTCTCGAAATTTTAAAACGTTTCCTCCAGGAGTGAAAGAAGAATAAAAATTTTATTTATTAGGTTTCTATCTAGTTATGAGCTTCACTGTTAATTTAAACTCATTAAACATAATTGATAGTTACCAAAACATTTCCTTCCGTCTCCAGAGTATCCAGCTTCGCACGTGCAGTCGTACGATCCCACGGCATTCTGGCAGATGGCGTTTACGTCACAACTGTGGTAGTTGGTAATACACTCGTTTGTATCTAAGAGGAAGTAATAAACATTTGAGATCGTCATAGGTCATCTCACTGACGGATAAACAATTATCCAGTGAGATCGTCAGAAATATTGCCTGACACTTAGCCGACGAGAGATTGAGCAGAATTATTGTTTCATTATTCACCACATTAATGACAAAGCACAATGTTCTGCGTTTATTACAAAAAAAAAAAAAAAAAAAAGCTGGAAAGGCCGCCATTTTTTCTTCTCGACACATAAAATGACGTATATCACAGGATATCTGTTAGGCGCGCACGACGAATAATGAGCGCACTATTACCATATCTGGACATTGTTGTCACAACGTGTTGAATAGTAAAGCCCTGTAACAGTGCAAGTTTCACTAAGCATGGGCATGAATGAGTCTGTTGGTGAGAAAGGCACAGTATCTTGAAAGCCTACTGCTGTCCGTGGGCACTATATTGAGATGGAAGACTAATATACTCGAGAAAAAAGAATTTGGCCTAAACTCCCCAAAAGGTTTTGTGAATGTCATTACGAAATCTCTTCCGAGCAATCCAGGCAACTATAAATTCAGTTTCTGCTTGAGGTGATGGACAGTGCTGAATTGTTTTACCGATATAGTCTAATGAAGCACAGCTGCATCATCAAACAATTTACAGATCTGCTTTTGCAATTAGTAGGTAGAAATAATTGTGATCCTTTCAGGGAACTCTTTTCTGAAGTTTTGTATAGATAAAATATGTTAAAGCAAAAGCCTCTACAGGTGATTTTTCCTGTCCAATTTTTATTTACACATCTGCGAGCATTCAATTTTATTTCTTCGCAATTCCGCTCTAATTAAGTCGGTGGAATATCGATGATCAAATTCCAAAACCACCCTAAACTCCGGAGTTGAAACAGCCAATCACAGAATACAGAAAGCACCATCGTACTATTGAGCTCCATCGTATGTGCGTAAGGGCTTCAAATTCGGACGAGTAAGAGTGATTTTGGTTTTAACGAACACATATTTTCCTCACCTTTCTCGCATCGATCTCCAGAAAATCCCACTGGACAGCAGCAGCTAAAGCCACCGACTTGGTCAAAGCATACTCCGTTGTTTAAACATGGGTTACTCTCACAACTATTTATGTCTACAAAATAAATAAAAAAGAGGTGTGAGGTTAAGGTTAAAAGCAACTTAGCGGTGGTGGGGGACATTTGAAAACATTGACCTGTATGGTGTCTCTTACCGATACGAAATACACAGGGAGTGTAATGATCTGATGGGCAACTTCTATCACAATCAATAGGCACCTCTATTAATATATTATTCATAAGGTGAGTAGCAGGGTCCACGGGAGTGTCTAATTTTCGCGGGTCGCGTGTCGCGGGTAAATTGTCGCGGGTCGCGGGTGAATTGTCGCGGGTAAGTCTGATGTGTGTAGAAGACTAATTTGTTCAGGATCGGTCTTAGACGTCAGTAAATTTTGTATAAACAAAAAGTTATCACCCTTTATAAAATAGCTTCGCAGAAAACGACAAGCTCATTGAAGTTAATGTAAACCTCCAGGGGTGCCTTTGCAAAATCGCAACTGTGCGCAAGCGTTCAAACGAAAAACTGACAATGTTTGCTCAACCAAATTAATAGCCCTTGCGTTACTACGGACATCAAACAAACTGAACTACATCACTCAGGAGAAAATAGGCTGACAAACTGTGTGAGACGTTTACGGTATTCCGACTGGTTCCTGAGAAAATCCTTTGTAAACTTGGCCAGTATAATTTTTTCTATGCGTGTCACGCGCTTGGACACCACGGGAAAAATATTTTGAATCTGTAAAAACCTCGTACAATTTGGTGCGGTAACGTGTGAGGAACATTTTCACTAAATACCGTTAAAATCTGATAAATCTAGCTTAAGATTAATTGGTTCGACTGGAGGAAATACACCCCAAAATAAAGATTTACACAGTTTTCCACAATTCATTGGAAGTGCATGGTGCCAAAGCGGTAATTAATTTAAAACCGCCGACCAATAGAGGACAAGTGAGGAACTCTCGGAAGAGGACAAGTGACAAACTAGCCTCACTCAATCGAGGGAAAGCTAATTCCACGTTCAGACGGAGTGTTCGTTTGGTTATTATCGGAAGGAATACGTTTGGTGAACTGACGTCTGGAAATCGTTTCGACTACTGATGCAAACAAAATATGCAGTTCGAAATCCCGAGTAAAGTTTCGCCCATTTATTAACTGCTCCAAAATGCCAAATTTTTTAGTTTTTCTCGCCTTTGTTTACCCATTTTGTAAATTTTATTTTCCATATCACACTATTAATTAATTATTTCTCTTACCAAACAGCGCAAAACTCAAATTTTGAAAAGTTTGTGCCCGAAGGATTACAGTACTTTAAGTTAAATATTGATGTATATTGTATTCTCCCCTGCAATTCTTTGACGACATAGGCAAAGCCTCTTTGCAACCTTTTCCACAGACTGAACGGTGACAATTCGATATTTTAAGTCGAGTATCATTCGCTGGGCTTTGAGGTGACCTTCTGTGGTAAGAAAAATCGTGAAATATTAAATAGTTCTTCAAGAAACTAAACAGAGTGCTTACTTTTTAATTCAGGACTGACAGGTACAAAAAAAGAAGGAATGCTGAACAGCGAGCTTGGAAGCTTAGAAACGAGCTCTTTAAGTGCCTTGCAACGTCTTAAACGCGAGCTACTCAAAATGGAACGAACATAGGGTGGGGGTGGGGGTTAGGATAGACAGTTGACTGTGCAGCATGGGGTGGAGTGATATGGAATGGAATAGGATGACTAGGATGAATAGGAGAGACACTATAGCATATTTCTTTAATGACAGCCCACAAGTTATTGGAACTTAGTCAAAGACGTCAAAGTAAGAACAGTTTGAAAGTCCGTGTTCATTTTATTTCGCTTCAAAACACAGGTAAGTGGCTGTTGTAGAGAGTGGTCGGGAGTGAGTGAGTGTGTCCACTAAGAGAAAAAAGGTGGCAGGCGTCGAGATGTGACCGTTGTTCCACTGTATCAGGTGTATAATCTGATTAAGGCGAGGTACACCTGAATACCGTTTTTAGGTCGCTTAACATGGATTTAATAGCAATAACTCGATCGCGTTTCAAGCAATCAAAAATCTCTACGCTCATTACACGAAGCTATGTTGTGGGATATTTTATGAATTTTTAGGTATATTTAGGGAGAAATACTTTTTTCTCAAAGAATTAGTTAAATTTAAGGAAGTAGAAAATATTGAAGATTTAATGAAGGTTTAAAACTGGGTTGAAGTTAGAAATAGGTAGAAGGTCACCAAACAGTTCCCAGCAACCTGCACTGCCCTTGTGCGGTGTCAACTGTCTGGTGGTGTTTAAAAACATTTTTACCCCATTTCCATCCCTTCTTCAAACTCCTTAAAAGTCCACTCGAAATTCACGTTTACCCCTACCGTAACACATGACCTTTCGTTGTATTGCACGCTATCTTTGAAGTTTTACTTACTCGATTATTTTTATTATTTTATGTATGTTATCTTATGTACTTCTTGTTACACTATTTGAGATAGGTATAAGTTGCATTAAAAATAGAGCTCAAGTTTAGCGTCTATCTCCCTTACTTCCACACACCAATTTACCTGCGACCCGCGAAAATTAGATTGTCCCAGGGTCCACTGCTCACTTACAATCTTACAATCTTGCGGTCGTTTATTCGCTTCGGCTAAGAGCTAAAATTATAAGCCTCAGTGTATATAGCTCTTCCCGCGGTGGCCAGTTTACTCTGTCAACCCATATGATGATACCTAAGATCAGTGTTCATTCCTTCACCGACTTATCACCAGTTTCTTTAGAAACTAAATCTCATATCCATATCCATCTACAACATATTTGTGCTATGCCAAACTTGGCTGTTCATCATATATCTCTGGATTATTCACAAGAATCGCATGAGTAGGAGAAAACTCGCACTGTCATTGGCCAGAAGGTGAACTTTCGATTGGAGTGATAAAAGGAAGAGCCAAATAATTTTCTCGTGAAATGTTTAAAACTTGGATGGATCGATCAATCGCTCATGGCGCACGGCGGGCTTGTGTGGTTGAGAAACAAGAATTAATGATTCAATGCCTCAAGGGATTTCACTTTACCACAGTACCACAGTAACAGTTAACTAGTAATGGGAGGAACAAGAAGCTCAAACTTGGTGGAAGAAGTTACTTAAAATTATTTCTTTGGACACTTATCTGTTTGTTAATTATACGGATGCGTCCAAGTGGATGCATATCTTTAAACAGTGGCTGAAACCTGACAGCATAGGTGAATCAAATAAATTGAAGCTTAGCATTTGGTTTAATCGTTGTTTAATTTGTTCAGGAATGAAACTTGTATTTTAACTGGAATCATATAACAATCATCTATACTCGTTTTGGAAGTAAAGAAATAGTTGAATTGGTTTTTGTTTTGCTCTTAACTGCGAGCAAACGAGTATTTTTCTTATTCCGCTTGCCTGATAGTTTTTCGACGTGCCTCGAGAGTGATAAGACAATTAATTTTTCTGTTAATTTATAAACACGTAATAGCAATGAGTCCTCGTAGAATTAACGATAAGTATCATTTGCTGTTTTCAGTATTTTGTTTAAAACACTTACAGTTACTGAACAGATAATTTTGTTGGAGGTTTTGTTTGAATTTTGTCCTTTCTTGGTTGCCGTATTTTGCCGATTCTTGTCCCAAGACAAGCCGGCGTATTTGAATAAAATACACGAGAATGTGAATTATCTCCTTCTCGGAAAAAAGGGGAATAAAGTACATTAATAAAACAATTTTTTGACCTTGAACTGACTAATTTCCCAAACGATCTGTCACACCACGAGCTAGTACAAGATTCAAGTGAGACTAAATGTCTGTGATTTCTCATTTTAGCGTGATTCTTATTCGCTGGCTTTTGACAGTTGACTCTTGTTCGCGCTTGCTGGGGATTTGCTAGTTTTCTCTTAACACTCATGCGATTCAAGAAAAATTCATTGCCTAACTGGTGAATTCCACGGTAAATTTCACTTGAACAACCGATCATCGCTTGACGATTCTTGCGGTAAAGCTTTTTAGCGTGAAATTTACAGTGCAATTCACCAGTTAGGCAACGAGTTTTTCTATAGAATTAAAGTGCTCAAAAACAAGGGTACGATAATGTAAATGAAAAAGAAAAAAGGATTCTCTGCATAACCTGTTTCGCATCTCTCTCCAGAAAATCCCGGCAGACAGGTGCAGACAAATCCATCGACTCGATTAATGCACGTGCCATTGTTAAAGCAAGGATTGTTTTCACATTTGATCTTTTCTGCAAAAGACAAATTACAATGTTTCAGTACTGAATTTCAAGGGTAGTGAAAGAGTAATGATATTAAGCTAATAATACTGATAACGGTTTTGGAGGTTTCTAGATAGCTACAATTCCGCCACCAACCCCTACAAGCTAAATATTTTTCGTTAGACGTTCATTGTGTAATAAAGATTCAACTGGAAAACCTCTAAAAATTCCTGGTTGCCTGCTGACTGGGCACGGGCAGTATCTGCTATATCTATGGCATGACGGATTTGGAGGAAACCGGTATTGCCCTTAATGTTGTTAATAACCCATTCTTAAGCCGGAGCGTTAACTACTTCAACTGTACATCCCGTAGTTTTTACCTGTGGAGGGACCCTTGCTTTCCAGTTTCTGCACCGCAGCAACATCTTTTGGAGCACATGAAGAGTTCTCAGAATTCATTATCATTACAACTAAAACCAAAGTTCCAACAGCGATCATCAAGTTGATCATGACTACACCAACCACGATAAACATCATGCGTCGCAGTTTCTCGGTATTTGCGTGAAGGGCATTTACAGCTTCTTTCCAAGGTTGCTGCTGATTCTTAGTTTCTTGTGTTGTAACTGGGATTGCGTATTGATGACACGCACGAGTGTCTCCAGCTACATTCCTGTAAACCTCCTGAACTTCGCTTTGATTAGCTTCTGTCTTAAATTGCATTTCGAAATAAAGGTTTTCCTCTCCAGTGGCTGCCATAATTAAATTATGGAACTACAGACGATGCTCTGCGAAAGCTGAAAAATAACAATTCTCCAGTCAAGCGTAGCCTCTACAAAAAAATATGATATGAGTAATCATGATAGAGCGGCATTCATTTTGGCAACATTTCATGTTAAGAAATGAGGGACATCAGGGAACGCAGTCACTTCAAAGCAGTCTATATTGTAACGATATCGCTGTTATCTGTTCTGATTGTCTATTTACTTCCGGTCCACGTACGTCACCTCTCTATGGCAACGGAACTTTAGAGGCCATGCTTTCCGGTTTTCATTGATACTGATCATCGGGCGAGTCGATTAAAAAGCTGCTTAGTCCACTAGTGTGCGTTTCTCTGTTCTTCCTAAGAACAACGTTACATATATGATAGATGGCTGTCAATTACTTTCTTTCTTTGGGGAGATGCTATTGGATGATCGTTTGCAGATTTTCAGGCGGTTCAAAATGAAAGCTTAAAAAAAAAAGGCGAAGGCGGCCCTGTCGAGTAATCTACGGTTGTCTACAGCAGCGAAGAAATAAAGACAATAAAGAAAGTTTGTTATCTGGAAAATGTCCATTGATAAATAAATCGATTTTTGTCTGTTTAGGCGAAATATCGGACATTCTTGGCTTCTGAAAGTGTACGATACTTCGAAACAATCACGACGTATTGAATATTTGATTTCCTCCTGTTTAATTTTCACGCGATCTAGCCACAGGGATTTGTTGTTATTCTTAGTCTTTACCAAAGATTTCTATCCGTAAAAAGCCAGGGAAAGAGAAGAATGAAAAAAAAAACTGTCATGGCGCTTCTACGAAGACTTATCTTAATCCAAGTAGACTTGGAAAAAGTTAGTCTTCAATGCTGATTACCGTGCAGGACCGAAACGTTGATAGAAAAAACAATTCCATGGAAGTGCACGACATTGTTTTGGACAGAACAATAATTCTGATTAATACCAGGGAATTCGTTCCAGCACGGGCTTGCAAAGTAAGATTTTTTCGAAGACGATTCAGCTGGAAATGGCATTCCGCCATACTTTTCTTACTAAAGAAGAAAGCTCAACTTTAAAGTTCAAAACCGTGACGGATAAAGTTGGAAATTGAGTAATTCTTGTGTCAAAGAACGACTATCGATTTCAAGGAACTGGATCCGATTGATGCCAGTAGAAAAGTCAAAAGCTTGGAGAGTTATGTCAAAAAATTCAATTTTCTTCACTCAATTTATGCTCGACATAATTTTAGTAGTGTCGCTACGAACTGCGTACACGTGTCCCTCATTTCTTGCCATGTAGTAAATGATCAGGCCTCAGTTGTCCGAAGAGCGGGTAATTCTATCCAGCGAATAAGTCGCTATCCAGCAGATAAAATGTATCGCAACTGATACGTTTAATTCGCTGGATAGTGACTTATCCACTGGGTAGAGTTATCTGCTCTTTCAACCACTGGACATCAGTTTCTAGGGAGAAAGCAAACTGAAGTTTGTTAAGGTGAAGTGTTAACGTGACGTTGGGTGAAGTTTCTGCAGTTGATACATTTGTGTGTCTAAAAATAACTTGTACTACTACGGTAATTTTTGCATAATATGACGTATTATTATATGACTGGCTCTTTCAGCGGTCAAAACGAATCAATTCCCCTGATGTGATTGGCTAAACGTACGCGAGCTCAAAATGGAGCCACCCTGACCGCTCGAAATAGCCCGTTCATCCAGCGTTTTACTGTCTTTTAATAGCGTCCTTTGAGTCATATAATAAATTCTTTATTGACCAAGCTTGTTCGACCAAGATGGCGGGATATTGACCTCGAGTTTATGGACCGAGACGAAGTCAAGGTCAATAAAAAAAAAAAAAATTTTTGACCTCACGTTGGGCCAATATATAACCCATATTTAAGGTGAAGGATGTTTTTGGGCAAAGTATACCGATTTTTTCCACGGAGTATTTTTGTAGCCCAACAGCTTGTTATGAAACACACCACAAAAAGAGACCACCTGAAGGAGTATATTATCTTTGTTTCGCAATTGCAGTAATAAATCATGCAGAAAAGTGATAATCTGGCCCTATTTTCATATTTTCTGTGGAATAGGCGTTGAATTTTGTAGTTACAAAACCGCGAATGCCGTGATATTCAACAAGATACTGAATAGCCAATTCATGTTTAAGAGGGCTGACAAAATATCATTGCATTATCATTAGCTCCTAGGGACGCTTAACAATGAGCACTATTCTAACAACACAGTTCGCAGAAATGATTGTAGCATGGGATCCACAAAAATGGAGCCATCATAAATGGAGCCATCTTGACCGCTCGAAATAGCCCGTTCTTTGAGTCATATAATGAATTCTTTATTGACCAATTTTGTTCGACCAAGATGGCAGGATATTGGCCGCGAGTTTATGGACCAAGACGAAGTCAAGGTCAATAAACACGCAAAAAAAAAAAAAAAAAAAAAAAAAACTTGGCCTGCAATATCCCGAAATTTTGACCTCACGTTGGGCCAATATGTAACCCATATTAAAGGTGAAGGATGTTTTGGGGCAAAGAATACCGATTTGTTCCACGGAGTATTTTTGTAGCCCAACAGCTTGTTATGAAACACACCACAAAAAGAGACCACCTGAAGGAGTATATTATCTTTGTTTCGCAATTGTAGTAATTAATCATGCAGAAAACTGATAATTTGGCCCTATTTTCATATTTTCTGTGGAATAGGCGTTGAATTTTGTAAGTTACAAAACCGCGAATGCCGTGATATTCAACAAGATACTGAATAGCCAATTTATGTTTAAGAGGGCTGACAAAATATCATTGCATTATCATTAGCTCCTAGGGACGCTTAACAATGGGCACTATTCTGACAACACAGTTCGCACAAACGATCGTGGCATGAGTTCCGCATAAGTTAATAAAATGTCCGACTCTGTATAAATTATCTCGGACAATACTCGGCGACCAGGGCAATTTTCTTCGCTAAGCTGTTTCCTTACGAATGTTCTGATACCACTCAAGTGGTCCTGTCTTTTACTATCGACATTTTGCGGAATTCCACGGAAATTGAATAATAGCTGATTACTGCATCACTAAGAACGATTTTGAACTTAACGATCGTATCGTAATAGAGAAGGCTATTTATAAAGTGAACGCATATAAAAAGGATTATAAGGACTGCATTGTTAATCGCTTTTTCGCAACGAAGATGAAAGGAGTTTAACTCGTTACATCAGAAAGGATATCTCTTTCCCAAAATGCGAGTCAAACCTCAATACAGCTCAATGGGAGTATGTTGTCTGAATGGCAAACGGCTTGCTTTGATATAACAATTTTGAAACTCGTGAGGACAAACATGTTCAGTTTCACTTTAACTTTAATTTACTAGGTTCGAATGTCACTGAAGATGTTTTCTCTTTTTCCCGTTGCTTATGATGTAATACCACAAATGTGCTTAGGCGCTTATTGCGAAGTACAAACAGTCTTCACGCTTTTCGATATTCTTTTACAAAATTTGCGATCCTTTGATTCATTGTTGTGGCAAACCTTGCATTTTTATAGAAATCATTTGTTATGACATCCGCTAGGGTCTAATCGCTTCTCTGCGGCAAGAAATGGCTGAGCTGCGCATACGGGTTTACATGCTGCAAAATCAATTTCAGGATTTCTTTCAAAGATAATAACTTACCAGAGGAAGAAAACAACGCTCCTTATGGTTGGTAGTTTGTCAGTGCAATTTAGTAGCAAACGCAGTGCATTCTGGTTAAAGGCCACCAAAGCAAAACGAATTGTAAATAATTTTTATAAAGGTATGGATAAGGAAAAATGTACCAATGTTATTTCATCGAAATGCTCAAAAGTATAAATGCCAGAGAGACATGCACAGATATGCAATCTGACTGAAACTGCAGATAATATGTAACATTTGCCTATTAGCTTGATATTAATGTGCGCCTAAATTCACTGTCGTTTGGTATGGATACATTAGACATTATTGTCTGTTATTTCAGTGCCAAAAAGTAAACATAGCACATGATAATTTTACGTGGAAAGTTCACTAGCAGCCGTGATTTTCTGTGAGGTTCATCTGCTACAATTAGATAGTATAACCGCCGACCGGCTAGCTCATTTGGTAGAGTCACCATGCGGGAGATCGCGGGTTCAAACCCCGGTCGAACCAACACTCGGGGAAGAAAAGGTTGCACCTTTGAAATGGGATGCTGAAACGGGACTTTCTAGTCTGATCGGGTCAGGACAATAAGCTGTAGGCCCCGTCTCACAACAGTTGTCTCTAATAACCCGTCTCTAATAACATAAGCAAGCCGCCCACTGTTCGAAAAGAGTAGGGTACGTAGTCCCCGGGGTTGGAGGGTTGTCCAATACTGTCGACATGATGCCAGTCGTAAAATACGTTTTTCAACTCGTACAATCTAGTTTACTGAAGACGGATAAACGGATCAAAATTTAACTGACAAATAGCCTATTAAAAGTAGTACTCACAACTGATCAGAACGGATCAAAAAGAGTCGGAGATTCTTTAGCACAAGGGCCTTGGGATCCCGCAGAAATTGAAGGCAAAATCCCTTCAATTTCAGCGAACAAACAAATAACGCGGAACGTACAGCAAGAAAGAAAGATATTCTCTGACATCAGCACGCCGCAGGGTTTAGCCTGCTAGCAGGCGGTGGTCTGTGTAGCGCGAGATTTTGTGTTTCTCGAAGTTCTGGTCGCCATATTGGACGAGCTCGACTCAGATCCTCCACTATATCGTCCAATATGGCGACCCGAATACTACCGCGACCGGAATCTCGCGCAACACAGACCTCCAAGTAGGCTACGCAGGGTTCGAAATAGCGACCGTTGCATAAAAATGCCTGTGCTCTTATCGATTGCGTTACCTACATTGCATATTTATGACACTTAAATTCACCGCGGGAGACACACAATGGAATTCATAGAGATCACGTAGTGGAGACATGTCTGGGCAGAGACCGGAAAAGAGACCAGAAAAGAAAAAGAAACAGCAATCTGACCGTATTACGGAATTCACCTGGATGGGTTTCATGAAACCGCCACGATTCTGTTGCAGTTCATTTGTAAGCCAAGGGTTACATTCTTCTTAAAGTTTCAACTGCATACTTCAAGCTTTGAAGTTCTTAGGTCTTACGTAAGTAGTTACTAAGCAGGAGTTACGCATGGTCAGTCCTCCCTAGAAACGTTTGCTTAACATTGAGCAAACATAGACTTAAACTTCACATCCAAGCAGTAGCTCGGCCCGGATGGCCATAAAGGCCGCATTTGAAGTCGTTCCGAATTGCTTGTTTACATATAAGAGGGGTTTGCCATCAGTTTCTAGGGAGAAAGGAAACTGCTGTTTGTTAATGTGAAGTGGTAACGTGAAGTTGGGTGCCGTTCCTGCGGTTGGTGCATTTAATTTGTACTACTGCGGTAATTTTTGCATAATATGCCGTATTATTATATGACTGGCTCTTTCAGCGGTCAAGATAAATCAATTCCCCTGCTGTGATTGGCTACACGCGAGCTCAAAATCAAGCCATCTTGACCGCTCGAAATAGCCCGTTCATCCCGCGTTTTACTGTCTTTTAATAGCGTCCTTTGAGTCATATAATACATCCTTTATTGACCAAGCTTGTTCGATCAAGATGGCGGGATATTGGCCTCGAGTTTATGGACCGAGACGAAGTCAAGGTCAATAAACACGCAAAAAAGAACAAAAAAAAAAAAAAAGAACTTGGCCTGCAATGTCCCGAAATTTTGACCTCACATTGGGCCAATATATAACCCATATTTAAGGTGAAGGATGTTTTTGGGCAAAGTATACCGATTTTTTTCTACGGAGTATTTTTGTAGCCCAACAGCTTGTTATGAAACACACCACAAAAAGAGACCACCTGAAGGAGTATATTATCTTTGTTTCGCAATTGCAGTAATTAATTATGAGAAAAGTGATAATTTGGCCCTATTTTCATATTTTCTGTGGAATAGGCGTTGAATTTTGTAAGTTAAAAAACCGCGAATGCCGTGATATTCAACAAGATACTGAATAGCCAATTTATGTTTAAGAGGGCTAACAAAATATCATTGCATTATCATTAGCTCCTAGGGACGCTTAACAATGAGCACTATTATGACAACACAGTTCGCACAAACGATCGTAGCATGCGATCCGCAAAAATGGAGCCATCATAAATGGAGCCATCTTGACCGCTCGAAATAGCCCGTTCGTCCCGCGTTTTACTGTCTTTTAATAGCGCCCTTTGGGTCATATAATAAATTCTTTATTGACCAAGCTTGGCCGATCAAAATGGCGGGATATTGGCCTCGAGTTTATGGGCCGAGACGAAGTCAAGGTCAAGAAAAACTGGGCCTGCAATATCCCGAAATCTTGACCTCATGTTGGGCCAATATATAACCGATATTTACGCTGAAGAATGTTCGGGGGAAAGTATAACGATTTGTTCCTCGGAGTATTTTGGGAGCGCAACAGCTTGTTATGAAACACACCACAAAAAGAGACCCTCTGAAGGAGTTTATTATCTTTGTTTCGATTCGCAATTGTAGTGATTAATCATGCAGAAAAGTGATAATTTGGCCCTATTTTCATATTTTCTATGGAATACGCGTTGAATTTTGTAAGTTACAAATCCGCGAATGCCGTGATATTCAACAAAGATACTGAAAAGCCAATTTAAGTTTAAGAGGGCTGGCAAAATACCATTGCATTATCATTAGTTTCTAGGGACGCTTGAAAATGAACACTATTCTGACAACGCGCAGTTCGTATAAACGATCGTGACATCCAATCCACCTCAGTTAATAAAATGTCCGACTCTGTATAAATTATCTTCGGCAAGGCACGGCGAGCAGGGAAAATTTTCTTCGCTAAGCCGTTTCCTTGATACCACTGAAGTTGTCTTGTCTTTTATTATCGACTTCTGGTGGAATTCCACGGAAATTTTAATAGCAGCTCCTTACCGCATGAATGAATGTGAATGATCATGGCAGTTATGAACACTACTTAAGCGGTAGTGAAAATAAAGCCTAAAAAAAAGGCTTGTACGGGATTCGATCCCACGACCTCTGCGCCGGATACCGGTGCAGTTCTCTACCAACTGAGAATTCTCATTCTCACAGTTGCGCGCTGCATCACTAAGAGCGATTTTGAACCTAACGATCGTATCGTAATAGAGAAGGCTATTTATAAAGTGAATTCATATAAATAGGGGTATAAGGACCGCATTGTTAATCGTTTTTAGCAACGAAGTGTCAATTTTTCCGTGTGAAGGGGTTCCGTTTAACTCGTAACATCAGTGCAGCTCAATATGAGTATGTTTGCCGAATGGCAAACTGATTGTCGTAACATGACAATTTTGAAAGTCGCGTAGACAGGGCAAACATGTTTCACTTCAACTTTAATTTGTTCGAATGCCACTCAAGATGCTTTCTCTTTTACCCTCCGCTTATGATTCAATACCCCGAATGCGCTTGAGCGCTAATTGCGAAGTATAAACAGTGTTCACGCCTTTCAAATTCTATTACGAAATTTGCGATCCTTTGACTCATTGTTGCGGCTAACCTTGCATTATCACATAAACCATTTGTTACGACATCCGCGGAGGTCTAATCGCGTCTGCGGGAAGAAATGGCTGAACTGCGCAAATGGGTTTGCTTTCCGCAAAATCAATTGTAGGACTCCTTTCAAAGATAATAACTTACCAGAGGATGAAAACGACGCTCCTTATGGCTGGTAATTTGTCAAGTGTGTTCTGGTAAGTTGCGCAGTGCAATTTAGTAGCTGCCGCGGTGCATTCTGGTTAAAGGCCACAAAGCCAATCTAATTGAAAGTGCTGACAGTATGTAACATTTGCCTATTAACTTGATTTTTATCTGCGCCTGAATTCATTGCCGATTAGTACGATGGATACATTGAACCTTATTGTCTGTTATTTCGAATTCACTGCCTAAAAGTAAATATAGCACATGGAACATTTACGTGGAAAGTTGACCAGTGGCCGTGAATGTTCATCCGATTAGATAGTATAACCGCCGACCATTTGGTCGAGAACCACGTGGGAGATCGCGGGTTCAAACCCCGGGCCGGACCAACATTCCGGGAAGAAGAAGTGCTACCTTTGAAATGAAGTGTGGAAACGGTTAGACTCTCTAGTGTGCTCGGATGAGGACAATAAACTGTAGGCCTAGTCTCACAACAGTTCTCTCTAATAACCCTTGGGACGTAAGGTACCCGCCCACTGTTCGCCCATAGTATGAGAAACACTAAGGTTTCAAGTGCAGCTCTGATTGTAACAAAATAACGGAGACTCACGTCTTTCCTTGACGCTCCTTCATATCAACGTTTGGCGCCACTGAGAGAAAAATTGGCTCACGTTGGCACGTAACCCTGAGATTCACTGTCCCGTGCCTTTCTCATTATGCATTAAAGCTGGGAAACGATCAGATAACAAATTTCAGGCCACCGTGAAGTTTATTTCTCTGCAAACCAAGCATCATTACTTCCGTTAGGAAGTTTCTCAATCCTTTCCCTCCTCCACACCCTCCAGGGTACTGAAATGAGTTAAAGGGAAATTATTTGAAGTAATTATACAGCAGATCAGTAAACTCTATAGTATTGACCTAACTATTAAATTTTACTGTCCAATTAATGATTAATTGGACAGTTTTTCCAATACTGTCATGTGACATTCGATGAACTATCCAAGTTTGAAATAATAGTAGCCAAGAGGGACAAACTTCAAAAAACAACAAGCGGAGGAAGCTCGTGTCTCATGTTAGCGAAAATAGAAAAATCTTGAAAGCCATATCCAACACATACCCCTCTTTCAATTTAAATGATTTTAATTGTAATGTAATTCAAGTAGTGCATCATTATTAGTGTAAATCGTGTAACCTATAATTGTAGGTGATTTTCATTTTATGTAAAATATTATTTTTAGCATGTTTATTATTTTCTATTGTATTTGTCTTGTTTATTTGTTTCTGCATATAAGTGCTATATTTGACAATGAAAAAACTTAATGAAAAAAATGCCGCGACATTCTACAAAATAATGGTTAACTGAAGTCTAAAGCCACGGCTTAACGATCAAACATTTTCATCCAACATCGTGTTGGAAGACCATGTTTGACCGTTTAGCCGTCTCTCTTTCAGCTTTGCATTGAAATGTTTTTTAATGTCCAGATCAAACATTTCCATCAAACATTTCGCGTTTGGAACAAGTGTTTGATCGTTTAGCCAATCCAAGCAACAAAACGTGCAAAGCTGGTAAAAAGCAACTAAATGAACCACACAACGACGAAATTCCAGCGATAATGCGAACAAATTGTTCTGTGGACTCGCTTTGTCTGGTTTTTCAAACATCGTTTGTCCCGTCGTTTAGCCACCCAACGTTATGTTTGACAAACACGATCTTGGATAAAATTGTTTGATCGTTTAGCCGGGGCTTACAAAGAGGTGGAAAGTATTCATGAATACTGTATCAGCTTATAAGACGCTTGAAAATGAACGATTTTCTGAAAGCATTGATACAAACAAATCTATTCAGAAAGAGAGAATCAGAAATATATTTGGCTATGTAACGAAACGTTAGTGCCCCAAGACGAGCAACATTACTTTTAAAAACAATTTTGAATGCTGCAAACGCTACAGGACAGTCAATGCACTGTACGCATGAAATATCGTATCGCGAAATCCTCGTTAATTAATTAATTGTATTTAAGACTATCTTGCTAATCAACGCACCCGGACACGGTTCGAACTAGCGGCCATCTCAAAACAATGCCTGTGCTCTTATCAATTGCGCTACCAATAAATTGCATGTTTATGATACTTAAATTAACCGCGAATTCGTAGAGATCACGTAATGGAGACATGTCCGGGTAGAGACCGGACAGAAAGCAATTCTTTTAAATCAATTTGACAAAAACTACGGACTTCAACAGGATGGGTTTTATGAAACTTTCACAATTCTGTTGCAGTTTATTTGTTAGCCGAGGGCAGTTTCAACTGCATACTTAAAGCTTTAAATTTCTTAGGTCTGACGTAAAAAGTTAATAAGCTGGAGTCATGCATCGTGCCTTTGAACAGAAATGTTTGCTCAACATTGAGCTACCATCGACTTAAACTTCATATCCAAGCATTAACCCGGCCCTGATGGCAATAAAGGACACGTTTGAAGTCATTGCGAATTGCTTGTTTAAATATAAGAGGGATTCGCCATCAGTTTTTAGGGAGAAAGCAAACTGGTGTATGTACCGGGTTGGTGAAACGTGAAAAGCTGGGTGCCGTTTTTGCGGCTCATACATTTCTATCTCTAAAAATAATTGGTACTACTGCGGTGATTTTTGTGAAATATGCCGTATTACGGTGAAGGATGTTTTGGGGCAAAGTATACCGATTTCTTCCTCGGAGTATTTTTGGAGCCACTCAGCTTGTCTGCAGTCAAATTTGCAAATGAAAAACACCACAAAAAAGGCAGCTGAAGGGGGTATATTATCATTGTTTTTCATTTGCAGTGATAAATCATGCAGAAAACTGGTAATTTGGCCCCATTTTCATATTTTCTCTGGAATGTACGTTGAATTTTGTAAGTTACAAAACCGCGAATGCCGTGATATTCAACAAGATACTGAATAGCCAATTTATGTTTAAGAGGGCTGACAAAATATCATTGCATTATCATTAGCTCCTAGGGACACTTAATAATGAGCACTATTCTGACAACACAGTTCGCAGAAATGATCGTAGCATGAGATCCGCAAAAATGGAGCCATCATAAATGGAGCCAGACATTAGTTTCTAGGGACGCTTAAAATGAACATTATTCTGACAGCACAGTTCGCATAAACGATCGTGACATGAGATCCGACACTGTATAAATTATCTCGGACAATGCACGGCGAGCAGGGCAAATTTTCTTCGCTAAACTGTTTCGTTGCGAATGTTCTGATACCACTAAAGTTGACCTCTATTTTATTATCAACTTTTGGTCGAATTCCACGGAAATTTGACTATGAATATTAGTTGCTTACTGCATCACTAAGAACGATTTTGAACTAATCGTATCATAATAGAGAAGGCTACTATAAAGTTAAGGCATATAAATAGGATTATAAGGACAGCATTGTTAATCGCTTTTTCGCAGCGAAGATGAAAGGGGTTTTGTTTAACTCGTTAAATCAGAAAGGATATCTCTTTCCGAAGAGGGGAGTCAAACGTCAGTGTAGCTACAATGTGAGTATGTTTGTTGAATGGCAAACTGATTGCCTTGATATGACGTTGTCTGACATTGCAGACTGCAGACCGCAGACTGCAAACTACAGACTACAGACTGCAGACTATAGTTATGTTTCCCAGTGATTTTCAATTAGAGCGGTTTCCAACGAAAGCCTTGTACATTTTCGTGTAAAAAAAGAATCTTAGGAAGTTCGAAGCAGCGGAAACCGGAAGTAGCTTTGGATATCTTTAATTACGTTTGACCGCTGTAAACTCTTCTAACCGACTGCAGGCCACTAACACCGACGTCATCGGCTATTTTCCCGCGCTCAGCTGACATCGCCTTGAGCTGGAGATCGTGTTGAATGATGGCGACCGATTCCAGGTGAGTTTCTTCGGCGTAATTTTTACGAAAACTTCTTCAGCCGATGACATTTGGGGTGGTTTAGGCATTTACTGGTCGGCTAAATGTCAAAATTCTACAACAAAGAAAGTAAAAAAAAAACTCACCTGGAATCAGTCGCCATAATTGAACACGATAATTCAACACGATCTCACATGAACTATTTGTTACGACATTCGCTAGGGTCTAATCGCTTTTGCGGCAAGAAATGGCTGAGCTGCCAAACGGGTTTACATTCCGCAAAACCAATTTCAGGATTTCTTTCAAAGATAATAACTTACCAGAAGAAGAAAACGACGCTCCTTATGGCTGGTAGTTTGTCAAGAGAGTTCTGGTAAGTTGCACAGTGCAATTAAGTAGCTGCCGCGGTGCATTCTGGTTAAAAGCCACCAAAGCAAACGACTTGTAAAAAGCTGTTTAGACAGGTATGTGTAAGGAAAAATGTACCGATGTTATTTTATCGAAATCCTCAAAAATATATGATGCCAGGGGCACAGAAATGCAATCTGACTGAAACTGCAGACAATATGTAACGTTTGCCTGCTACTTGATTTTTATGTGCGTCTGAATTCATTGTCGTTTGGTATGGATACTTTGAACCTGACTGTCTGTTATTTCACTGCCTAAAAGGAAAAAGTAGCACGTGGTAAATTTACGTGGAAAGTTGACTTGTAGCCGTGATTGTCTGTGAGGTTCATCTGCTACAATTAGATAGTATAACCGCCGACCGGCTAGCTCATTTGGTAGTCACCATGCGGGAGGTCGCGGGTTCATATCCCGGCGGAATCAACACTCAGGGAGGAAAAAAGTGGTACCTTTGAAATGAAATGTGGAAACGGTTAGACTTTCCAGTCTGCTCGGATAATGACAAAAAGCCGTAGGCTCCATCTCACAACAGATGTCTCTAATAACCCGTCTCTAATAACGTAAGCAACCCGCCCACTGTTCGAAAAGAGTAGGGCACGTAGTCCCTGGAGTGGTGGTTTATGTCTTTATCTGATTTCATCTGTCTTTCGCCGTTCATGCATAAGTTGGGTTGGTGGGTGAGATCAAGTATGGACTGATAGTGGCTGCTAGTGGCGCCTTTTCATACTGACGCCCGATGTCACCCCACATAAGAATTGATAAACCGCCATGAGACCATGTGATAGGTGCGATATATAAATACATTACCATAACCATAGTATGAGACAGGCACTAAGGTATCAAGTGCAGCTCATTGTAAGGAAATAAAGGAGATTCACCTATTTGCTTGACGCTCCTTCGTATCAACGCTTGGCGCCAGGAAAAACTGGCTCACGTTGGCACGTAACACTGATATTCACTGTCCCCGTACCTTTGGTTTTATGCATTAAAGCCGGGAAACGATCAGATAACAAATTTCAGGCCACCGTGACGTTTGTTCTCTGCAAACCAAGCATCGTTACTTCCGTTAGGAAATTTCTCAATCCTTCCCCTCTTCCACACCCTTCAGGGTACTGAAATGGGTTAAAGGAAAATTATTTGTGCTAATTATACAGCAGATCAGTCAACTCTATAGTATTGACCTAACTATTATATTTTAACATTAATTGGACAGTTTTTTCCAAGACTTTGATGTGACATTACATGAACTGTTCAATTTTGACATAATAGGACAGTTTGTCTCAGCCAATCAAATTCAAGCAACCACGGAATTAACCAATAGCGCATAGTACTCGTGCGCGCATATCATTGGGTTTTGAGAGAATATGGCGGAGTAGTTGGATAAATTTTCAACTCTGGATTTGCGAAATGTCTCTCTTTTGTTTTATTTTTAAACCGAAATAAATACGTCAAGGCTTCTTGTCATAGAAGAAGAGGAGCTCTTGCGGCAGTGAAAAGGAAATGTTAACAAGAACATCTCTCACAGCACGAAAACATGGCTCATTGTTTTCAACGAGTGGAGACAACTACGCAACGAATAGAGGGCACTTGAAGACATCCCTTAATAAATCGTTGACTCCATACTTTGTCGGTGTTATGCCAAAGTAAGGAAAAAAACTGGGAAAGAATATGAGCCCGAAAGCCTGGCAGTTATGCAATGTGCCTCAGATCGTCACTTAAGAAACTGCGGGAAGAATTACGGTATATTGAGAGAGCGCGAATTTGCAACGTCCCGACAACCAACCTTGCTTTGAACCTACCTTGCCTGGACCCACTAGCTATATAATTATGAGGTAAGAGAACTACATGCTGTCCAATTTGGAAATGATTGGATGAAAAAAAATTCCGAGGACAGCAAAATTGGACAAGGCCGCAGTTTGTTTCTTAACGTTAAATTTCCAGAAAGTACATACAGCTTACACCTGAAAGAAAACACTAACAAGGTGATTAAAACACGTTTAATCAGCTCTTCAAGCTCAAATTTAGCTGCTCTGTGAGTAGATATTACAATTACTCCAAATTTATTTGTACACAGCTTTTTGTCTTTACACCATAATAGAAGCAGGAGAGCTAAACTAAAAAGGCCCTCCAAGGGGTAGAAGCGACAGGTGACATTGCTCAGAAAACAGGCGACTATCGCCTCCCAAAACACCGACAACCGACAGAAATTTTTCTTTGTTTTCTTTGCGACAGCGACATTTATCCCTGACGAAACAAGCGACAGGCGGAGTCGTAAACAAGGAACAAAGCGACTCACACCAGACCACCCCCTGGAAGGCCTCACTCAAGGGCACCTTCGTCCTTCGACCTATGCTCAGATGTGCATTATGAATCAAAGCAGAGAGTATAGCCTGTTTAGCTTTTCAGGCGCGTGCTGCGAGCATCTTGACGCTGTCGGGGGTGGATGTTAGTTACTGATAACCAGCTACTGCTATTCAGGTCGAAACACATAAAATAAGAAGGACTGTTCTCATGCATATTACCAAATATATCCCATATAGATATTACCACTCCTCTGCTAATAAGGCTATGAGAATAGCTAAGGTATTGGCCATAGTGTGGAGATTGTGCTAATTTGCTCCTGCAAACAGGAAAGTTTCAAGCTTCAAGCTTCATAGCTTCAGTTAAGCCCAGCATTAACAAACACAGGATTTATCAATATTGAACGAAACCTCTGACCAAGGGAACGCAACGCGATTCTTAGTAGTGTATCTGTTTAGACGGTGTCAATCGCATAATCATGTGTTCGGATTTAAACGTGACAAATGAACTTGAGTTTTCGTTAATGAAATTTCATCTTTATAATTATATATTTTCAAAGGCTTGTATATAAAAGTACTTTTTTTGGGAAGAAAGGCAACCAAGAATCTCAACAAAGACATGCCACTTAAAATAAAAAAAAATCATAAATAAAAAAAAACATTCTTTCAATTCCTAAAACTGCAAGAAAAAGTGGAAAAAGTCATTCAGTTTTAGAGCTAAAGCTAAGCATTGCGCCGCCTTCTTCACTTGTAACTGGACGCTGTTCATGTTGCAAGGTAAGGCACACTTTGCTACGATTAAACTTTGCGAATGTAAAACATTTATATAATGCCTTACCTAATAGACCTCTTCAAGGTTTTTTCCGCCATCTTGTAGGGGGTGCAAAAACATTGGGGCGAGCGCGCGGCCAAGCATTAATAAAAACAATGGCGGACGATGCGATCAACACGACGGCTGTCCTACCTTCGTCTTTAAAAGCTTGCTTTGAGAACAGAGGTAACGAGAATAACAAGTAAACAGTCTTTACTTGTCGGCTGAACGTGAAGGTGGGCCTGAAATAGTTTCTGATGCGCAGGCAAGGCAAGGAAGTCCTCGAGTACGCGGACTTCCTAAGCTTAACTGCAAGTTCGCTAAATGGTGTATTCCTATTATCTGAGGAATACTTCCCGTGATTGCTACGCCTTCACATTGCAGTCGGTTACTGTGATAATGACAAACTTTATCCCGATTATATTGTTAAAAGGTCTCACGTTGCGGAGCTGGTCTTTCACAAGTGGCTTAAAGACAAGAAATTCGCCGAAATTTGGTGGAAGCAGGTGGCCAGGGCACGGGCGCGGAGGGCACTTATGTTTGCTCCAACCATTTTCCTGAGGGAAAACGAATGCCAGATAATCCCGAAACAGATTACCCTTCCTTGTTTATGATGGTTTCTGAGCATTTCCAATCCAACACACCAAAAACGTGTAAACGAAATCGACTACAGGTGTGGGAAAGGTCTCTCAGCCCTAAACGTAAAAGGGGTTTTGAATCAGAAGACGAACTGTCGGAGATCTCAAACACCTGCGAAGACGACCCTACTGTTTATAAATTATATCAATACTGTTTGAGCATTTAACTAGAGAATCTGACGTTAGGGTGGTCTGCCCTTATGAACAAGTCACATTCTTTTAGCCCATCAAGACGGTCAAGACCTCCTTCATGCTGATAGGCTACCTCAGCCATGAAAGCTTTGATGGCCTCTTTCTCTACCACATGGTAGCGGGTATTACCCCTTAAATCTACCAAAGCAAAGATTGAGCCCAAGCATTAGCAGCCATGGACAGCTGTTTCGGCCTTCTTAGGCCTCAGCAGCATGGCATAGCTAATACCCAGGCTCAAGTACTCACATATAAGGATACTTCACAAATTAATGTGAGTGGCCTTACAGTGGCTTCAGCTTACCAGATCACATTAATTTGTAGGTATCCTTGTCACTTCAGCCACATCCCACAAGCTTTACGTTTTCCTCTCTTTTTGTTCCCTTGTTCCATCCTTCCGGAACACTCGTACAAGCTGCTGAAATGTAGTTTCTTAAAGGCATAGTTTACTTTATAAAGTAAAGCAATGACGTGGCTGTATGCTTCTCCTGACCCTGCTATGCAAGTGCTCCATGATGTAACAATCCTACTGTCACTCTTAGGTCCTTCAGTGCAAAACCATACTTCATGCAGATCATCCCGAATCCTTTGTGAGGGGCAGACTTTTCCTTTTAAAAATGACAGTTTACTGTTCACAGGGCATTTCGCTATTAAACAGTATCAACAAAACCACTCCTCCAGTAGGAGTAGGCCTTCTGGTCCTTACAGACCCCAATATAGTCCACATCCACAGCCGGCTTTTTTTCGTAAAATATAAAAACTGAACAGTTTACCATCATCGATTTCAAGCCATTCATGAATATTGTTCTGCCATGCTTCAGCAGATAAGGAGTTCGGATCTGTAACAATTCCGTGGTGCGAAAGTCTTGAATTGTACTCGAGTTTTAGGTTTGAATAAATTTCTTGATGAGAAAACTTCTTTGGAACATTGAGCTCGTATGCACTGAATGTCCGAGCAACGAGATCGGCTTTTTTGCCAGTTATATTCAGGGTTTTTTTTTATTTTTTTATTTTTTTTTATTGTTTGTTTATTGTTTATTCTACACAAAATTCTATACAAAGTAATTTAAATGGCAGGGGCTTTTAATGGTTTTTATTAAGAACTGTAGTAAGAGGAGAATAGTGTGAAGTAACAGGAGAATTATTATGAAAAGGCAAAGCTCTATCAGGGAGCAAGCGAAATTTAACAGGAGAATTCTGCGTAGTAGCCGGAGTATTCTCCGATCTCCGATGCCTAATGAACACCCTGCAGTTTAACACCACAAAGAGCCAGAAAATCCTTCAACGAACTTACAGTTAAGCTTAGGAAGTCCGTGTACTCGAGGACTTCCTCGCCTTGCCTGGGCATCAGAAACTATTTCAGGCCCACCGTCACGTTCAGCCGACAAGTAAAGACTGTTTACTTGTTATTCTCGTTACCTCTGTTCTCAAAGCAAGCTTTTAAAGACGAAGGTAGGACAGCCGTCGTGTTGATCGCATCGTCCGCCATTGTTTTGAATGCTTGGCCGCGCGCTCGCTCCAATGTTTTTGCACCCCCTACAAGATGGAGGAAAAAACCTTGAAGAGGTCTATTGTTTCGCGCGAACAAAATTCCACAGTGTCCATTACTTACTTATATATGTTACGTGAATTGAATATCTTTTGATCTCACGACAAGTGCCCTTGATACTGCTACTTATAACACCAAACCCATTGCTGAGTTTCAAGAAAAAGAGACACCTATAGCAAAACGGCTTATAATAAGAAATCCGTTGTTCACCCTCTTAGATATTTTAAACTGGTGCACGCGATTATTGACAAAGAAAAATACTGGTTCTCGTGTCTGGAGCCTAGAGTGTTCTATTACTATCATTTAGGCAGACAACTCAAAAATTAGGACAAACCCATTATCGTTAGAGTTGCCACCAGTCACGCCAGAGCAACTTGTGCCACTACAGTATGAGCCCCCTCCCCCTCCGGCTTGTCGCTCATGGGTACCGCTTCCACCCCCAGAGTACCCCCTCCACCACCTGATGCACCATTGTCCTCTGATCCCCCTCCCCCACCTCCAAATCCTCCAACCGCCCCAGGGGATGGCCCTCCATTGTTCCCACTATTCATTGCTCCAGCTCGCCCTCCCACCCATCCCTGGGCACGGGATCCGCCCCTCTCACCATGTTGGGATCCGGCTCTGGAACACCCCTGGCCTAACCAACCCGCACCTACTCCCCCATGGTAACTAGCCCCAGCACTGTTGCATTCTCCAGGCTGTCCCCCAGTTCCTCCCCGCCGAATTTGACTCGAACTATACCCACACTACTAGTGCCGTTAGTACCAGACTGGCCATTCACCCCGTTATATCCACTAGAGGCACCCCCTCCCCCTCCAGCAGCTAACAAAAGCACATTACTTGTTGTGTACACAAAACTCCCTTCCCCTCCCCTGTACCAGCATTATCCTCTACTGACAGTCCCAGTTCAGCTGCAGTTCTAGTAGTGTATTGTCCTCCTTTCACCTCGACTGAATCACCTCCTCTCTGTCCCACCACAATATTCAGTACTGTTCCTGTATTCAGTGTGAACGTCCCCTCCATGGACGCACCTCTGCCACCGTAGTAGGTCCCTGGTCTGTATCCATAGTTGTACGTGTGCGTTCCTCCTCGGGCGCCAAAAGCTTTTATCACATACCGAGCGGTCTTTGGAACTGTAAACGTCTGTATAACTCCTGATCGTCCCGTGCGGCCATTCGTTGTAAATGTTCTGAGAGGAGCTGTAAGAGTGGATCGTATAATTGTTTAACTCCGGTCCAACGCAGTTGAATGTCTCTATCTGTTCTTGTATCGCGCGTGTTTTTCACTGTATTTCCCAGTAATCATACTTAATAATTATTTAAACTTGTAAATAGTGTACCAAAGGTTGAATTTGTGATGTTCAGTGGATATTGTTTGTAAGTAGTTTGGTTAAAATACAATAAGTGAAACTAAGAGATGATACATTTAATGATGAGAGCGTACATCTTAGAAGAGACTAGAGTACTGCGTATGTCGCTAGTGACTCAACAAAGGGTCAGACTCATTTAATATCTTATCAAGAGGGTCTGGATGGGGTTTACTGACAACTAACAAACTGATTAAAATTTAACTGGCAACTGACAAAATGGCGTAATATCTTACTGACAACTGATAATCCGGACACTGGTTAGCTGACACGTAACAACACGCTTGGATGGCCAAAACATTCTTTACACCAATTAAAGACAGTCTTTTTGGTTATGATACCTTTTGCTATCCTTTACCAGAATATATACGAAAACGCAGGTTCATTGACATCAAAATACATTCGTGCTCATTTTAATGAATCGTCATTTATTTTCCTTGTTTCCGAAATTCATTTTTTGCAATTTTCCTACGAAGTACTTAACATGTGCACTGAAAGTATTTGCGGTTGTCTTTGACCATAAGTTGCCACGGATGATGAGGAGGAAATAGATTGCAAACTTGAAAAAAATAGGTTAACCTTTTTTCAAGTTTCGTTATTGTGTCCAGAAAAAAATCGCCATACAATAATACTGCTTCCTTTTCCGTCCAAGAAATCATTAGAAATCGACCTCTTCGTGTGAGACGGGCCGATTACGTAATAGAAAACGTTCTTCCTCACAATTTGAACAACTTATGACAAGAATTGCCGTGACAGTATTTCTTTAAGCATTTTAGCATAGACAACCATTAACACTCTCATGGGGCATGTGCTAATACACAGACATTAACGCCGTATTGTTTTTTTTTTGTTGTTGTTGTTGTTGTTCAATAAGAGAATAAAATTACGCAAATGGTTTTTCGCACGAAATCGGGGTAGGATAAAACTTGAAATATAAACCTTTCTATTCAGATATGAATGTTTTAAATTGTACCGTGTTGTGTGAATTTCTTATTGTTGAGAGCGCGCCAGCGAAACGTAGGCACTATAACCGCCCACAAATTCTCTCAGTGGTATTGTTCAGTTATACAAACCGACATATTTGCCAAGTGCCGTGTTTAAATGGCGAAGAACTCCAGAGATAATGACAACTTTTTTTATTAACTTTGATAGTACAAACATTCTGTTTAGTGACATGAAAGACATGTACTAAGTTGATGTGTTTGTAACATCAGACATTAAAAGTTTTGCATACTGAATGCACCATAGTGTAATGGTTTTCTTTAGGTGTTCATGTATGTTTATGAATATGCCTAAAGAATTTGTAAACAAAGAAATGAAAGACTATTCGTTAAAATAAATGTATTTTGACTTTAATGAATCTGATACCTCCGTTACTGAAAGCTGCATTTCAACACGTCCCTATTTGTCTGGAGGAACTGAAATACTACTCCCTTAAAAACGACTATGTGAGAGGCCAGCACCTGCTCGAAGAAATAAGAGATGCCGTCTCGTCGAATAATAAAAGCAATCGTGAGATTTTATCGTTTCGAATTTTTTGACAGGTTCGAGCGAAACCGAAGTCGCATTCCTATCAACTGAGACTAAAACAGCGATATATAAAAATACCTTTTTTTGGAGAAATAATCGTCCTGTCAAACAATACTGCTCGAAGTAAAACCACCAAAGCCAACCCCCTGACTCTACCACCTCTACCACTAGTGCTAGCAGTTTATCCTGATAGTAATCAGCAACATAAAAACAAATAAACGAAGAGAGAGATTTAAGGAGTGCAGAGAGATCTAACGAACAAGTGGAAATTCGAGATATGATAGAAGTCAAGTGGGCGGACGATTGCTCAGTGGCTTTGGCCAATAGTGGGGTTTGAACATCACAACTACGGGATTATGACAGAGACTCAGATGCCGATCTCCATAATGAGGGCGACATCATCAATGTGTGATAGGACAAAAAGCACTCTCGCCAGATCCGGAGGAAAAATATCAATGTGAATAATACGGCGCTACTTTCGCATATATTCGCTTTGAAGAAGGGTTAACGCTTTAAAAAAAAAACGTCAGCAATCGAAATCTTTCTAGGGTAGCCAATTCACCTCCATCAACCTTGTTGATAAATCAAATTTGTTTTCTCACCAAGCTCCCCCCTCCTTCAACCGACGAACCACCACAGTTTCTTTAGACAACTGACATTTGAATCTACTTCCTCAACCCAATCCTATATCTATATTCTATGCGTTTGCTCTCCGACAGTGGAAAAGGAGAACTTTGAATCGGCAGAAAATGGTCATGGATGCAAGTTAGATGTAACGGACCCAAAATCGGGCTTTAAATGACTTAGCCGACTTTTTCCTTCTTCTCAGAGAAGAAGGAAAAAAGTAAACAGGGAATGGTAAAGCGGAAGAATAACAAAAGCCTGCAGCTAACCGCATTTATTTATTTATTTTTGGTTTTGGTTTTTTTTCTTTTTTAATTTTTATTTTTATTGTTATTTATTTATTTATTTTGCAAAGCCTACGAACGGAGAGAAGTGGTGCATTTTGATTAGTAAAAAGCCCTGTAGATTTAATGAATGCTGAATATCGATATCCAACAAATAAAGGCTAGCTCAAGACATATATCAAATTTATTATTTACAAAACTCCAAGAGCAAGATGTTGGAAGGTGATAACTTGATTTAACTCAAAACTAAAGTTTTCCGTTGTTGAAATAGTTAACTAGAAATTACCATTGGCTTTCCTGCATGTGCCAGTTGCCAGTTAATACTCAGTGTAGTTAATTAAAGCCATAAACAGGATTTTAGGGGCAAATTTTGGAGATCAAGTGAGGCGTTTCTTCTCCTTGATTCCTCCTTTACCCCTCCCAACATTAATGTTTATTCTTGTGCTCATTTTCTCATGCACATCTCTCTTTCTCTTTCTCAGAAAGAGGGCAACTACTATATGACTCACTCTTAATCCCGAAACTATCGCAATCATAAGCAGCTCAAAAAAAGGTAACGTTACAAACAAACAAAAAACTTAATCCTGGTTACCAGAGCATGTTCTTCCATTGCCTCCGAATCCCGAATTACAGGTACAGTTGTAGGACCCCACGGTGTTATTACACACAGCATTGACGTCACAATCATGGGTGCTGCTTGTACATTCGTCAGTATCTTATAGAGACAGACAATCCAAAGATCAAAGATACAACGCCTAGTTAAACTAGAAATTAAAATCAGTAATGAATTGCTAAATTTCTAACAACTTTTTTCGTATCACTCGCAAATTGAAAACAGCCGTTCCAGATTGGTGGTACAAAAATAAAGTAATAGTAGTAGTTAAGAAAAGAGAAAAAGAACAAGAACAACATCGATAGAAAAAATAACAAATAAACAAATGGATAAATAAGTTATTAGTAAATGAGCAAAATAAATAGGGTTTCACCGTCAGTGGGTGTAGGATTGAGTACGAAAATTAATTTGGCATATGGAGCCAAACAAGGCGTCTCTGAACACATGCAAGTTTTAAACGCCTTGAAGTTTTCTATGATTTCACTCATCAAAATAAACAGAAATAAGTAGCCGAAAATTTGAAAATTAAAATGAGAACTGGCTTCTCATTTAAAAGAAAACTTGTTAGGTCCTAGCCCTTGTTTAATTTCCAGCACTCGGCTGCACCTCATAACCTAAAGCAAAGAGCTCGAAATTAGGTGAGCTTTTTTGTACTGCCTCTGCAGTGTTGCGGCCGCCAGAGCCTAAAGTCTGGTTTGGATATGATCGGAAACGATCGCAGACAATCGCGGATGACAGATCGCAAACGACTTTAAATAGCTTTACAAACAGAAATAAATTAATCCTAGTTACCAGTGCACGTTGTTCCATTGCCGATGAATTCTGAGGGGTCACAAAGGCGAAAATTACAAACCAGTGAGTGCAATCAATTGCGTTATCCACGTCACGTTAAACGACTGAGCAGGAAAATGTGGAACAGATTTCAAGAAGTGGAGTCGAAGTTTGCTGCCAACGGAGAATTTTAGCTTCGAATTATATTTTTGTCCGAAAAAGTTTAAGGCAAAGTCGCGTATTTTGCGGTGTTGTCCGGGGTGTTTTTGGTTATGCAACAGAAAAAAAAGGTCATGTTCAATAAAAATTGGAAGTTTTGGTCAGTTTATAGGGTGATAAAGTCAAAACAACTAATTTGGCAATAACAATGGTTCATTTCGAACATAGTGCGGGATTTGAGAATGTTGTGGGTTTTTAAGGCATAGTCCAAAAACGCACCATATTTGGTAAATCTGTTAACTTGTAGGTAGGAACCAGCCTAGGTGCAAATATGTAGTATTATGTTGTCATATTACCTGTGCAAGTCCTTCCGTCAGCAAAGAATCCGATTTTACAAGTACAGTGGTAAGAACCAAGGGTGTTGTTGCATACAGCATTTACGTCACATACCGGAGAAGAAGCAGTGCATTCATTGATGTCTAAAATAGGACAACATGTTAAACTAACGGGTGTAATGCATGCAAAGCATGAAATATTAACAAGGAATATTTTATTATACTACACAAAACGTCTTTAACTTAGAGGTATACGTAGAGACCAGCTTAGTTGCAAATATCTAGCATTATGTTGTCATTTTACCTGTGCAAGTTCTTCCGTCACCAGAGAATCCGAGCTTGCAAGTACAGCGGTAAGAACCAAGGGTGTTGTTGCATACAGCATTTACGTCACATACCGGAGAAGAAGCAGTGCATTCATTGACGTCTAAAATAAGACAACATGTTAAACTACAGGCGTAATGCACGCAAAGTATGAAATATTAACAAGGAATATTTTATTATACTACACAAAATGTCTTTAACTTAGAGGTATACGTAGAGACCAGCTTAGTTGCAAATATCTAGCATTATGTTGTCATTTTACCTGTACAAGTTCTTCCGTCACCAAAGAATCCGATTTTACAAGTACAGCGGTAAGAACCAAGGGTGTTGTTGCATACAGCATTTACGTCACATACCGGAGAAGAAGCAGTGCATTCATTGACGTCTGAAAAAAGACAACATGTTAAACTACGTGCGCAATGCATGAATAAGCATAACAATTAGCGAGGAAAAGCAATTATTTTAGATTTGGGGCCTCTACATACCAAATACTATAGCGTCTTTCTAAGCTACATGTTAGAGCGTTACGTTCCACAAGAGTTATGTGATAGATGGTGTACGTTGTATGTAAGGACATGTAGGTCTATGCTAGAATGACAAGAAGAGCACAGTGAAATAGGATGAAAGGTAAGCGAGATGGAGGAAAAAGCGATACTAAAAACGATGATAACAGAGATCAAGAGGATGGTAAGAATAACGATGACGATGAAGATGACAATGGCCACGACTACAACGACGGTGACGATGTGGATGCTGATGGTGACGATGATGATGATGATGATGATGATGATGGTGGTGGTGGTGGTGGTGGTGGTGGTGATGATGATGTTGATGGCAATGATAATGATGATAATGACGACGACGACGATGATGATGATGATGATGATGATGATGGTGGTGATTAGAATAAGTAGAATAAGGGGAGAAGGATAATTAATAATAAATGTGATAATCGCGATGACGATAATGGAGTCATTACTTCGAAAGATTGTATGGTTAAACCAGAAGTGATAGAGTTTAACTCACCTTCCGTCTTCGTGTCGCAATACGCAAGCACCGCCATGTCCGGTTTTATGGAAGACAGCCAGTATTTTCCGCTGGCCGCTTGTGCCTCACTCGCTTTTATTTCTTTGCATGACTCGGCTGCCAGCTCAGGGATGGAGCCGAGATGAACTGGAATTGCAACAAAAATGATATTGTGAGAATGAATACATGAAAATCATATATTTGAACTGTGGATTAAAGAATGAATATGTGAATGAACATCGGAATTATGTACACTACGTAAGCAGAAGAGAAAATAAAATCTGAAAGAGAAAAAAAATCAGGCTTTATTTTCACTTCTGTTTAAGTAGTGTTCATAACTGCGATGATCATTCACATATTCATTATTCAAAACTGATATTCTTGGTTTTCACGTGACGTCATAACAAATAAATTCGAAAGTAAACATACTTTTGCGTTTTTATCTTCATCACGTAAAAGAAATTTTACAAATGTATTTACTTGCTTGTTTTCATGGTCAGCTCGATAGCGGGCTTTGTTGTGAAAATAGAGCAGTTTGAATTTTAGATATTTTCGTGGTGGCTGACACAAAGATGGCTGTTCACAAACGTGTCATTCACATGAAAACATCTATTCACCATGTGGTTTTCAGGTCTGGAAAGCGTTTATGTGAATGTTTGGAAACTTTACAGAGAAAAGGATAACCAAAGTGAATTACAAATGTTTTCACTCGTTTCCGGCCGCCATATTGGTGCCCCTGAGAGGAAAACCAACATGGCGTGTCTGTACTAAACATTTTGGCAAATAACTCGAGTTAGAGATATCGCACAGCCCTGAGACTTTGACATATTGTTTATTTATTACTCGTCTGCAATATCTCAATTTCTTGACTTTGTCTATGAAATGTTTGATGATTTTATGATTAATGATGTTTTTTACTTATGTGATGTGCACGTGTCTGAAAACCGATAATTTCTCTTCGTTTATGTTTGGCATTTGTCATACCTAATTACTAACTTTCAGTTTACCTCTATTTATGTCCCGTCTAAAATAATATCTGTCTGGATCAGGAATGAAATCCTCCGGTCTGGCCTCCTTCGTCCGATCACTAAACTCGCACATGTGAAGAGACATCACAAAATTGAAACTCTGACATCGATCATCTCTGCGACAGACTAACAAGCAATCCAGTCCAAGGTCAGCAATCGTCGTCTTATAAATGTGTCACTGTAGCATCCATCCATAGATGGACTGTTCAGATCCAAAAGCAGGGCATTGCCTAGTCTCTGCCCCACAGAGCGTTTGATCAAAGGCAAGGATAATTGAGAAAATTAAGACACTTCTCATAGCACCAGCGTTAGTGTAGTATGACCTTTCGAAATAGCCTAGAAAGAAATTAAAATAGTTGCATATCAAGCGATCAATTCGTAACCATTTTATCAGAGTTGAATCGACTCAACTGAAAGCTATTAAGCAGTACTTAGTATGGTGCGGTGCATATGATGCAGCGCAATGTGATTCTCACTTTACAAGGCATTCTAATTTGTGGCTTACAATTTATAGCGGAGCTCCGACGGCCCGAAGGGCCGTCAAGCGGAGCACCATACCTATAGAAACCCGTCAACTGCTTTTCTCATGGTAAAAATGGCTAGCGGTATTGCTCGTGGGCGCGTACGCACGACGACGACGACGACGACGGAGTCGCCCAATAATTAATAATATCCTAATAATAATCATAATAATCCAACATGGCGGCCATACTCCACCTGGCCCAGCTGACCAGCTACTTTACAGCGTACATCTTTGATACTGGACATCCATCTTATAGCCAATTGACACCTGTCAAAACAAGGTATCCGCTGACCAGTGTAACGTGACCATATCGCGGGCTCAAGTTAAGACCTCATCGAGGTCAGCTGTTTTTTTGAAGTTGACCGCTGACCAGGTACTTGCTTTCGATTGGATCGCAGGCTCAAGCCAAGTGTGGGTCACCCAAACCAAATTGAAGCCGTTCAAATTTTTCGCGCGCTTTCTGCGGCTGGTAATTTCACATTCAGTTGGTTTCTTTATTTTGAGCAAAACAACTTCATCTTCTTCGATCGAAGTTTGTCTTTCGCGTAAAAAGCATAAAGATCAAGAACTTGTCAAAAGATACTCCGGAAGGTGAATTTTCAAGTGATGAAAGGAAGGACGGAAGATTTTTCTCAGGAAAAGCTTCAAAGATTGTGCGGTTGAAAACAGTATAATTCAACGCTTCAAGGGCTTTCACTTCACCGCGGCATCTTGCATCTCACCAAGAAAAGTCACTTAACAGTTCACCGGTATTAATGGGAGGAACGAGTAGCTCAAACTCTGTGGAAGAAGCTCTTTCTTTGGACAAACCGTTCGCTATTTTTGCGGATGCTTGTTTTTACTTTACTGAAGCTTACGCATTTTCAACTGGTAGAAACCTCTACAACACAGGACAGTGAGGTAAATTAAATAAATAGAAGCTTAACATTTGGTTTAATCGTTGTTACTTTTGTTCAGGAATGAAACTTGTATTTTTCTCTCGAATGGATATAAATAACAATCATCTGTACTCGTTTTGGACGCAAAGAAGTAGTTGAATTGTTTGTTTGTTTTGTTACGTTGTTTTCTTTGCAAGCGAACGAGTGTTTTTACTCGGCTTGGCTGACTGTTTTTCGACCTTGGTTCCTCACAGTAGCGTTAAGAAACTTTTGCCCTTATCTTATCAACACGTAATCGCAATGAGTCCTCGTAAAATTAAGCATTAAAGGGGGAGACTCGAGCTCGAGTAAAAATAAAAAATCCGATCAAATGCATGTGCATGTGCACTTCTCAAAATCTGACATTAAGTTGTCAAAATGCTACCAAAACAGTCAAAACCCAGCGCACTTCACTTCGTCATGTCTTTAAGAGATCTTCGTCGAAAGCAGCCTGTAAACAACAATTAACTTTCGCCGTCTTTAAACATGTCGTTTGTTTGAACCGGTAAGAATCAGCGTTTGGATGTTAAAAACAGCGAAATGGGTTGACTGGCTGGCTGGTTTTGATAAATTTTCAAGTGGACGGGTCTGCGAGAGAAATGCTCGTTTGGTTTGGCAAGCGCTTTCTTCGTTATCTGGATGATGTTTTGCCACTGAGAATCATTAATTGAAGAAGGTTCTTCGGGAGACATGGGAAGTAACAGTAAAACCATCAAAGCACTTAAGTGTTTTGTGTAAGCCAAGGAAAGATTTTGTGGGAAATGGCTCTATTATTCAGCTCTGTCGCATTCCGAGTGATTGCTGTCTCAGTGATTCCTGTTGACTGCTCTAAACGATCAGGTACGGACCTCTTTTTTGTCTTTTCTACGGACATTTATGTCAAATCTGCTAAGGAAATTTTCTAGCTTAATACACGATAGTTTTGTTACCTGTCCAATTTCTGCACCTTCTCCAAGAATCTTCGAAGAAATATTATTCATATTGTGCTTTGTTTTCTTGTAATAAGTCTTATGTTTGTTGTTATATTGTTTCTGAACCGCGGTCAATTCCTGTTGACTGCTGTAAACGAAGAGTTTGTACCCTTTTTTTTTTTCTCGGGGCATTTATGTCAAAATAAATACCGATTTTCCTAGCTTTATCATTACAAGCTATTTTAATTACTAGCTAGTCTTGTTTAATTTCTCCACCTTCTCCTTCTTCGAGCAAACACTCGCCGGCATCGTACTTTGTTCGCTTGCAGTGTTTTTGTTTTGTTTTGTTTTGTTTTTTTTTTTGATCCGCTTTGAATCCCTTTACGCTTTCATCTCAAAGTAGTTAGACTCAAGAATGTCCGTCTTTTTTTTTTCTTTTTTGCAAACGTTTACTATCGAAAACTCTTCGTTTTCCCTGCTGCTGCTCAATTGTTTTGGACACAAATTAAACTGGCCCAAATAAACTCTTGCGAAGTTGCTCGGTGAGAGTGTGCAGCTCCGATTCTAGGCTTGGCATGGCTAAATATATATATGGCCTTCAGCTTTTCTTTTTTTAATCGCTACATAACAGACTGGAATGGTGTTCCATCGAACATCATGCATGCACCTTCTTTAAGCAGTTTTAAGTCCTATCTATTACATTATTAGTGTCAATTTTAAATCAGATGTAGCTTGTGAGTGACAAGTATGTAATTTAATTAGGTTTGCTTTGGATTACTTCATGATTTTTAGTCTCAATCTCAAATCAGGGGTGACTTGTAAGAGACAAGTATTTCATTTAATTTGATTAGGTTAGCTTTGGGCCACGTTTAAATTTCACCTCTTAGTTTTTAGAATGTGTAATATTAGATAATATTCTTTGTATGGGAATTTAGTTTCTCCCAATTATTCTCCAGTCATGCACTTTTTTGTTTTGTATCAACTTAGTTGTATTCACATGACAAAGTATTATTAAACTTAAAACTTAAAATTAAACTTAAAGTAAGCTCTTTCTCATCAATGTACACATCCTTTGGACTTCCTCCTCCTGCATACAGTCTTTCAATTAATTTTATTAGTAGCTGGTCACACCAATCTTGTGGGATGTTTGGATGACATTTGGTATTAATGTTTAATGGAATCTCTGATGTTTGATGAAGTATGTTAAGATCAAGTTAAGATGGCTAACGGATTTCCAGCACTTTTGCTTTGATGAATCACCTTGACAGTGGTATCAACCAAATGCCCAATATATTATTATCAAGTTGTTTGGTCTTGCACTTAACTGGCCAGAAGAGCAGCTGGATTTCTTTTTGAAAACACTGTAGGTGCATTGAGTGATGAGCTTAATGTTAGCAAGCAGTTTTTTTTTGTGATAGTAAGGTCAAGAAGTAATTGATCAAAATAAATATCTTGGTCTTAATTCATGGCATCTAAATATTTTTATTGATTTCCATGTATCTTTCTTTCATATTTTTGTGAGGCATACATATATCCAGAGGATACACAATTTCCGATTTCTGACTGTCTCATGGGAGGCTGTGGATAATTGAAATTGCATTCATTATGAAGTGATGATCTGAATCACTATATATGTGATGTGATACTGATTCCAAGGAGCAATCACCAGGCTTCTCCACCAATTTCTAGTGGCTCTAAACCATACCTAAGTAGCTAAGTATGTAACTAAGTTGCCTACAGTTGAACGGGGAAACAGACCTATCCTTAGGTATTGCTCTAAGAAGTTAAGAAATGTTTTGTTTTAAAAATTTATAGATGAAAACTAGCTTTGCAGGTTCTTTTTTACACAAGGTATTAAAGATTATTTTAAAAAAACCTACCTCAATATTTTTATTTTGCTTTTTTAACATCTCCAAACTCAGTTTGGAAAGGAATTTTTATTACCTTACTCAATAGAACACTTGTTTTTAGGAGGGGTGGGGGTCCAAATTCGTAAAAGGGGATTCATATCTGCTAGCAGTTCTGGACTAGGGGGTCCAAATCTGATCCACAAGCAGATCTGGACTGGAGGGTGCAAATCCACGTGGGGTCCAAATCCACTGTGCCACTGGCTCAGATCACCTTTCCATACTATTTTCTACAGCATTGGGTCTGTAGCTTGAGTGAGGTCAGATGGGTGATATGACAAGCAGACTATATGTAAATGCCAGTAGAAAAAGAATGCTTTTGGAGCTCCGCTTTTAGGCTTGACTAAATATATATATTATTAGTTTGTAGATGAAAACCTTAAACCATTTCAGGTAACCCAGATTTCCACCGAGGCACAAGGACGGATGGCCGAAGCTCTCGTTTCCTCTTTTACACTATTTCAACCTGTTTTTGACAAACGAATGGATCCGACAGACCGCAGCGTTGTAAATCCTGAAAGCGAATATTCAATGACACAATAATTACACCATTTTATGTGGTATTGATTTCATTATGAGCATCACTTTCAAACTTGTGGCTTAGTTTGTATTTGCAGGTGGCACTATATATCACGTACACCTTAACGATGAGGTTCATTCAAAGTGAATAATATTTATTAGCCCAAGATCAGCTTCCTACGTTCATTCTTTCAAGAGGAAGATTGATAAATAACCTCGGCTTGAAGCATCGAGGGGTAGACGTCATCTGAATTATCTGCTCAAAGCAGATTTAAAATAGAAGCAAAAATATCCTCCTCACACTATAGTAAATCAAACTAGCTATCAGCTAGTAAGAATAGGATGATTTCCCGAGCAATAACTAAATGAATATTTACATCTCTCAATAGCAGTAATAGGTTAAAATCATCTAAATAATGCCATCCGTGTTTAGTATTAGGAATATTTTTTGCATTGGTCTTTCAATACAGATTTCAAGTAATCAATTATTAATCACCTTCCTTAATTCTGTTCACGTTTCATATTAAAGAGGAAGTACTCCCTCCTGCAAAGCAATTTGCTAAACGAGCTCGAGTTTCTTAAGGAAATATTCAAATGCAGAAATGTTATTCGAATTTCTCTTTGGCTAGAAATTAATGTACAGCTGTACAGCGCAGCTCTGGTACAGCTATTCTTTTTAGCTTTTCCGATGAATGCCATATTTCATACAGCTGTCCTTTACTGCATGTATTCCCTCTTAACATCGCGCACAGAATTGACGTCCCCTTTTTAAGCTTTCAACTTTCAATGGTTAACGGCTTACAGTCTAGACCGTAGGCCTGTTCTCGTAGAAGTTTTCTGTCTTCCCCTTGTAAAAAAAAAAAAAAACATTTAAACGTTTTGTAAAAATCTTGAGACAACCAATCCTTTTAAGGTTTGCTCTTATCCATGTGATGGTTTATCATTGTGCACAACTACTAGATAGTAACAAGACAGTTAGACCCAACGTTTTAACAATTTAACCAGATTGGCCATGGGTGAACATCGTTTCAGTCCAATCTGGTAATGGTAACGAAGATGGTTAATTAAAGGCTACGTTTACATAGCGGAAAGTCATCCCGGGATGACTTCCTCCAGGGGTAATTTTCTGTTTCTGTTTGCTTGTGTGGTTTTATCGCGGGAAGAACGAAAACAGTTTCGCCCCAGGACAAAATGCTTGCTTATAAAATTGAAAATTTCAGCAACCATTTCGTCCCAGGGCGAAACTGTTTTCGTTTGTTCGTCGCGGGATGAAACCGCACATGTAAACAGAAGCAAAAAATTGCCCCGGGAGGAAAGTCATCCCGGAATGAGCTCAGCCCGGGATGACTTTCCTCTCATGTAAATGCAGCCTTAATTTTTCTTCCCGTGAAGATCGTTTACATGGAATGATTGGTTACGTTTCATCCCGGGATAAAATTCCATCCTAGTGCTGAAGACCGGTATGAAATCATACAGGGACGAACAAACTTCACACCAAGGGGCAAATAACCAGACACCGGGTTGAAATTCTCCCATATTTAAACAAGCCCTTAGAAGCCAATTGAAAACTATATAGAGGCTTTGAACAGTCATCCCCCCTAGCTAAAGTTATACTTACGTTGTTTTGGATCCCGTTTCTCACATATACCGTAGAGAATACCGATTCTTGATTCATGACTGACCAGTCATTCTATTGTTGTAGCTGTGTATTTGATACCGTTTTTAAGCCGCTGACTTTAGCGGCCAGTTCCCTGTAGGTGTAGAGGAAAATCCCTCGCGTTTTATTTAGATATCTATATCAACGCGAGCTACACACCGTCTTCAATGCTTATAAACTACTCTTTAAATGCAATTTATATAACTTATGTTCCCGCACGTGCGAATTCCATATTTATTTTGCGGTGCTTTCTGTGTTTTTGTTTGGTGTCGTTACTCTTTAAGCTTCTTTACAGCAGTCAGCAATCCGGCCTCCGAAGGCTTTCTCACCTTATATAACTCAATCGACGTTTTATGAACACGTCCTTGTGATATCTTTTACTGACGTATGTTTCATTATTACCACCCAACTCTAGTTTCAGCTCTCGTACGTCACAATTAGAGGTCTATTTTTACTCTCGCACAGAACCATTCAGGACAGCCCACCACCTTAGTTGGCGTAGTTCCATTTAGGAAGATACAGTCAAAGGACATAATTATTCGTCACTATCGAAAATGGCGCGAGAAATTTTCACCCGCGTTTGCACACTACGAGCAGGAAAACGTGAGACAGGCCGCGCCATTTGTCTTTTTAGGCGGGACAAAACACAGAAAATATAAAGAAACAAGTGACTTTCAAAAGATTGAAAAATCGGTTTCAAAGCTCGGTACAGAGAGAAATAAAAAGTGGTTTGTTTAAGAGATATTACCTTGGTTTTTCATTTCTGTCGAGACGTCGAGTTTCGTTGATCAAAGGTTGATAATTTTTTATGTTGTAGTTTGAAAAATATTTTTCCAACTACTATGGGCCGACAAAGTGTTGAACTAACCACAGAAACGCAGAAATTGATTGTTGCACTGTCAGAATCAGTAAAAAACATAGCTGAACAGTCAAGACTGTTGAACATTCCAAGAACGACTATCACAAGCTTTCTACGCAACTACAAAAGGACTGGCTCGGTGGACAATTTGAAGCCAAGCGGAAGGAAAAAGAAATTCACAAATAGACAGCAACGCTTTACTTCGTCTGGTTAAAGCCAACAGATGACTAAACTTACAGGACATTATATCGAAGCTTAACGAGTGCAAAACTCAAACTTTCAACAAGAAAACTGAGCAAAGGTTTCTGCACTCAGAAGGACATAAACGAAAGTCAGCGAAAAAGAAAGTTGTGGTTCGGGAGGTAAATCGCAAAAAGCGAGTCGACTGGTGTGAAGAGCGAAAAAGTCGCACATTAGACGAGTACTGGAGAAAAGTGATATTTTTCGACGAAAGTCAAATTGTTCTAGGTGCAAACAACCGTGTTTATATTTGGCGAAAAGACGACGAAAAGTGCAATCCTCACCTCATCTGTCCACGCCCTGAACGCAAGATAAGTTTGATGATGTGGGGATGTATTTGCTATAACGGTGTTGGAACTTTAGCTGCTGTAGAAGCTAACACTCCACTAAGTACATTGACATCCTAGAAAATAATCTGTGGCCACTAATAGCCTGGTATTTTGAAAATAATGAGTACCTGTTCATGGATGACAATGCTCCCGTTCACAGAGCTCATGCCGTAGAAAATTACAAAGATGAAAACGAGATTACCTTCATGAAGTGGCCAGCACAATGTCCAGATTTGAATATAATAGAAAATATCTGGCTCACCATCAAGAGACAGTTACAAAAATCCACGACAAATATCACGACCAAGAATGACCTCTTCCGTGCGATTCAGAGTGTGTGGCAGCAGAACGATTTGGAATACATAAGGAAGCTTTACCACTCCTCATCGACTAGACAATGTCATCAAAATGAAGGGCCATCTCACTAAACATTGAGGTCATTGCAAACCTCGATGCGTCGCAAGCTGTGCCAAATCGAACGCACGGAAAAACGTAAACAAACGCCGCCATATTGAAAGTGACAACTATTTATGTCTCTTGACTGTAGTTTCTTATCATTGCTAAAAATAGGCAAGGAATAGTTTTGTGGCAGTCGTAATAACGAAGCACTGTTAATTCCAGAAGCTCAATCTCGTGACTTAAAATTGAAGGCTCGTTCGTTCAAATTCTTCCGACCAAATTTCAAGTAAATGAGATGATTAAGGCAAACGGGTCACACGATTTTTATTGTTGCTATTCTCTTAAAAGAAATTACCACTACCACCATACGATTCAGAATATTGGTGACATAAGTTGTTAAAATGATGTTGTACAACTTCTCCCTATTCTTAAAAATGCATTTTTCAACTTCACAGACTTGAGGTGCCCAGTGCTATAATATCGACTTCAATTATGGTTTTTCTCGTCATGTGTAAAAACGCCACTGGTATAAGTTGATTTTATATATGTATAGCTCAACCATACGAACTTCAAAATTCTCCGCTTGCGGTCTCTTGAAGTTCCTCACCTAAAGTCTGTCTCTGTTACCTGAAAAATTAGGCGATAAAGCGGCAAGAAAGAAGACCAAAGAGATTCCTAAAACCTTTTATATCATAAATAGAAATGCGTTCTCAAGCACCAATCGGGCTTTCAGTAAGAAAAAAAAAATGAATAAAAGAAAAAATAAAGGTAGCTGGCAACGGAAGTTGAAATGATTCAAGTCAAGCCAAATCGTTTTTATTTAGGCAGGGTGCAGCTTTCAGCACTAGGTATCAATAGGGGCCCTGCATAATTGATGACTACTATAGGATGGAAAGAAAAGGACGTGACATAAAAAGGTAAATAGGAATAGTAAAATACACAATAGGGCGGGAGAAAATAAAACGCGACTTGAATAAGACGCGAACTGATCGTATAAATGGTGCAAGATAAGCGTTCGCGTCTTACATACGACGCGTTTTATCTTAAAACAGGGCTTTCCCCTGTTCTTATTTTGTCCGCGTCTTAATTAATAATGGTAATTGAACTGAGTGGAGTGCAATTTGGTCGGAAATCATACGCGTGATTTCAAAATCGAACGAGCGCGCAGTGTGTTCGAATTGAAATCACAAGTATGATTTCAGACCAGAATTGCATGATACGAAGTTCAATTACCACTTTATTACACCCATTTTGAAATCACAGTTTTTTTGTTGAATATTAACATATTTGTTTATCTATGAAATTTGATCGGTTAGTATAAATTCATTTTCATTTTGATTGGTTACAGAGAAGAAGCGATTTAGAGTAAAAAATGGTACTGAATTTGGGAATAAATTGCACTGTTGAGAGCCAATTAGATTGCAAGGATCACAAGTGATTTCTAAATGGGTGTAATAAAGACGTTAACTTGGTCGTATAGATGGTTTCGAGTCCTAAATAAGACATGAACTGCAAGTGCGTGAACATAATAACAACAGCAACGTGACTTGTCGTACGATTATAGTGTAATTGGTTGCAAAGCTTTCTTGCAAAAGATGGCCGGGGAAGCCAAAAGTCTGTAATGAATTCAGCATCTTAACATGCCGTCAGTCGCACCAATCCGTCGATCCCTTTCTTCCGACTCTTCTCGGATTTCTGTTGTATTTTTTGTATGCTACGGCGCCAGTTAATGAATTTTCTATAACATCGTGGTCTTCATAAGAAAGGGAAACATCTCTGAAAAAGTCTCTTCCTTCTTAAAATGGCAGGACAACACACTTTTGTTTCTTGCTACAGTGTGCCAACTCGGACTGTTGCTAATTGCAACATTGTATGTATTTTCTAAGCAAGGCTGTATCAAAAATAAGACGCTAACCATTTATACGAGATCTTCGCGTCTTATGTATGACTCGAAGGTATAAACAGTACAGGTCGCGTCCTATTTAAGTCGCGTCTTATTTTCTCCCGTATAAATGGCCCCAATATTTCATATCGTAAAATATTGTTTAAGAAGGTCCTTAAAAAGTTAGATGTCCTAGATAATTTATTAAAAAAAGGACCGAACCTAAATATCAAAAAGTGTCTTTATTCTTAAATTAGTGTTCGGTGAGTGAACGTAGTTTCTATTTCTAGCGCAAAAAGAAATTTATTGAATTCTACCACCAGGTGCCATGACATGCCAGGAGGCAAGTAGGGAGAATTGAAATGGATGGTCAGAATTCGTTGTCCCGCCCCTAAGCGTATGTCAAACTTTATCGTTCTGGACCCGGTTCCTGAATAGCCGATGAAACTATCCCCTGATTAAGGGTTAATTCGAGATTAAATTGCTCAATATCGGAATAACTAATCACGAATTAAAAAGGCGTTCCTCAAAACAGATTTATCCTTTGATTAACTATCCCTCGATTAAACTCGGAATAAACCAGTCAGACGGGTTTGTTCACAAGCAAACGCGCGCGAAAATGACGATGCGGGGAAAATGCGAAGCGAAGATGTGCACGAACTCGAATTTAGTTGTTTTGTGATTCACGGAAAAAACAGCGTCATAAATTGTATTAATCAAACCTTATTTTTGTGATAGATTAAAAAGGCACATTTCTGAACAAAAAACTCCTGCGATATTATTAAAAGGAAACAGAATGGAAATAATGATTCATTGCAAGGCGGCGTTGGCGGTCAAGAAAATAACCTCTGTCAGCGAGAAATTAACTTGTAAGCCGAATTGGCTGGAATGGGTGAGTTAAGGATCTTGGCTTGATTCTTTGAGTGTTATCGATTGAATCTGTATATTAAAGCTGTAGATTTTGAAACAGCGTTGTTAAATCGGTTGAATGGTTACATAGATAAAATAAAATTCTCTTTTTGAAATCAATAAGGTGACGTTTAGTTTAGAAAAATGTCCTTTTATTTCCTTTTAATTTCTTTGTAATGCAGTTTGTTGTAAGAATTGTATTTGATTAAAAACACTGTATTCCTCAAACAGGCGAAACGTTATTTCGAAGAAGAAAGGAAAACATATACAAAAACGCAAGTGATGAAAGATATTTTAGTCGCTGCGTGTTGTTTTTCTCGCGCGTTCAGCAGAACTAAAATAAAAGCTTTGCTAGAGCTTATGCTCATTTTATGCTTCGTGAAGCCTCTGCTAGAATAGAATAGCTATTTGTCTTTAAGATCTTGTCGTTTAAAAGAGTTAGTTGACGATGCTGTTGCGAATGTTTAAGCTTACGAATAACTTCAATCAATTTTGAGTAAGAAAAAAAATGCATGTTTTGCCCGTCTTGGTTCGCCGTCGTTCACTTTAGATGACTGTTTTCTGTTTTCTCCTGAATTTGAATGGACTGAAAGTTCTCGGTCGTTCAAGTCTCCCAGACGTATTATTTGTGGTATAAGTTGTTTTCCCTTATTTCCTGCACCAAATTCACGAACGGTTTATTCCGCCATTTTGTTTGTTTTGAAAAATTTTATTCCGCGGTTAGTAAGTTAATCCACCTCGCTAGGTGTGTTAAATTTAACCGCTGGTTTATCCTTAGGATAGTACTAATCGTGCTTTGTGGAACAGAATCTAACCGAAGGTAAATTCTATTACTTGATTAGCGGGATTTTTCCTTTGATTAGCGCTAATCGGCTTTCCAGGAACCGGGGCTTTTGATAGTCTTGAATGGGAATTTCTTGTAAAAAGTTTGGGTCAGTATTTTCTATAATGATATTCAAAACTGCATTACAAACAATCGTTTATGCTCTCATTATTTTAAGACTGGCCGTGGGGTTAGGCAGGGGAGGCCCTCTCTCCATATTTGTTTGTGACTACAGTTGAAACTCTGGCGATAGCTATCAGAAATCAAGAAAGTATCAAAGGAATAACCATAAATGGTTTGGAAACTAAATTGCTGCAGTTTGCTGGTGACAGAACTGCTGTTTTATGAGACTTGAATTCGGCTAGAGCTTTGTTTAAAATACTTGAACATTTTGAGAAAGCCTGAGGGCTAAAACTTAATGTCATGAAAACAGAAGCAATGTGCGCTGGGTCCCTTTAAACTGCATGTGATGACCAACCACTTGAGGTTGAGTGGAAAACATGTGTTAAATTTTTAGGAATTTTTATTACATATGATGCACAGCTTCTAGTTGAGAAAAACTTTAAACAAAGGTTGAAAAAAAATTAAGAATTGAATAAATTTATGGAAGTCAAGAGGTTTGTAAATTCATGGAAAGGTAAAAAGTTAAAAGCATTACTTGTTTCTATATTGATATATCCTAGTTCTGTGACTTGCACTCCGTCTAAGATCATAAAAGAATTCAACAACCTAGTATTTCAGTTTCAATGGAACGGAAAAGACAAAGTCATCCGACGTTCAACTTATGCATCTTACGACCAAGGTGGCTTTAAAATGGTAGACTATGAAACCATGGTTAAAGCGTTGAGGTTGAGCTGGTTAAAACGAATTACCGACGAAGATTCATCGGGTTTCTTGAAGTCTCATCTTGACTACCTTTTGGAGAGCCAAGGGGGTCTTTTGTTTTATTTCAGTGTGATTATGAGGCAAACCAAGTAAGCGTTTCAACAGACTTTTACCAAGAATTATTCAGTACTATATATGATGGTCAAATATAAGAGAAATTGAAGATCCCAACAACTTGTACAAATACATAATTATAACAAAGAGTTAAATTGATGGTAAAAGTGTATTTTATAAAAGTTATTTCGATAAGCATATAAAGTACACAAGTGATCTGCTTTACAATATGTAAAACATCGAGTCTTTTAACGTTGTCAGAATTGAAGGTTAGAGGTATGGACTGGTCTCAGGAAATTTCTTCCTTTGAGACTGCGGGTCAACTTACCCAATTTTAAGGTCAACTTTGATTTGGAAAATCTTAAATGTCAAGACTATTATTGCTATGTTATAGGCAAGCAAATGGTTTAAGTTGAGAAAAGAATTTAACTTGAAAGACGAACAAGTTTCAGCGGCTTTCTTGATGCCATTGAGGGTGGCTAATGAACCTTACTTACCCTCCTTTCAGTATAAAGTATTAAACTCCATCCTGTATACGAATGACCTGCTATGTAAAATAGCTTACATTTCCAATCCCAGCTACTCTTTTTGCCATCAGGCAACAGAAGCTATATTCCATATCATGTTTGACTGTTATTTTTCGAGGGCTATTTTGGAATGAGGGTAACAAACTGAAGAGTTGCGGAGGTATTTAGCTCGCTTATTTTGATGTTATAATGGGGATCTTAAAGGAGGAGTTGGATCTAAATAACCCTTTAAGACCCAATTTTTTTTACTCGTTCGGCAATTTTCTCGATGCAAATAATTGAAAAGGATCTAGATGTTCTAAATGAAGGTCTCCCATGAAACGTTTGCTACTCTGGAATACCAAGGACTCAAGTTTTATTGTGACGTCACCAATTTGAACCGTTGTTGTTTTGCTCGCGACCGTCACGGGTTGTAATCGGTAGGTACTCCGTTTATAAGTGTGTTTTCGAGCCATTTTTCAGTGCAGAAGCTCCCAGGCTGGCATCATTAACCTGGAATGGAGAGTAGAGGCAGACCTCTGAACGAAGCCAGAGGTGAGAGATAACGACTGGGACGCCAAAAGTGGTCGTTTCGAGTCATGGCAGCTCAGAAGTGAAGTTCGTCTCTCTGGCGGTTCTGTGATGGATTCTTGAACCTAGCAAGGCAATTTTGGCGAGATTTAACTTGCAATGAACACAACGCGTACCGTATTTTGCTAGTAGGTCCGGATGGCTCGACGCTAATGAAAAATCTATAAACTTAAGATGGCGGGACTTCCATTTTGCCTTGGTATTCAAATCACCCAGAATGCAACCCGAGCGCCAAAGAGAAAAACAGAGGCTTTCAAAAAAGGCTCGAATCAAATGGCTGATGCTCGACTCGCTGTAGGAATAAGAGGCAAAATAGGCGATAAAAGCTTAGTCATGAGATCAAGGTTTGCTCTCATTACGGTATTTGTTTCCAAAGGAGATGTTGAATTAAAGAACTGAAAGCAAAGCTGTGTGTTTTTAAGCTTTGCTCCAGGGTGCATAAAACGGGCATTTTTGGTTTTGCTTGAAAACAAATAATGATATGGAACGGGAAACGAAGGCTATTCCCAGTGTATTGGCTTTTAAAGCCTAAAACAATTACTGGTTGACACTATAAACAGACCATAATAATCAGGTCTAAATTTGAGAGCGTGAGCAATCTTGAAAAAAGTAGGCCTATGTGATGGCCGATATATAGGCCATCAGGCTACAAAAGGTTAATTTATATATTAATTCTAGGAAAATCATATTTGTGGACGTGTCGATGTCAAGTACTCAAACCTTCCCTAAGTTATTTTAGGAGAATTTTGATAAATAAATATGAGACAGAAAGACACGTTTATTTCAAATTTAATCAACTGAATCTGTTCAAAAGAAAAAGGGAAGGGGTCTCAGATCATTGGCTAACTAAAGTAAAAATCTGTGTAACTAATATTGTCAAGAAAGTATGCATTAGTACAATAAGTAGCAAGTACCGTATAAGTTATGATGAGTGATTACGAAAAACAATGCAGATTGTACAGTATGGTGTCACTGTTACCTCTAAAAGGAAATTTATTAAACCAATTTGTAATTTAATTAATGACTTGTAAATCGTGGAATAAAAAAAATGATGAAAAAAAAAGTTCCTCCTTTGTCGTAGAAAAACGGGCGAAAACTATTATGGTTTTGTTACCCTTTTGACAAAATAGCTTGATATCTATTAGTGTTTTAGACGTGCTTTGTATTTGTGGTAAGGTAATACGTAAAATTTACCATGACGCGGCCCCTTACTTTACGCTGTAAGAACACAATCAGAGTAAGCACACGGTATATAGTTAACTAGCTCTAGCCGGACAGAATGACAAGCTTGATCAGCCTCACAAAGCCACAAGTACGTAACCAGACGTAGCCTCAAGTAGTTCGTAACGATCGCTATCTTGCTAAAATCGTTTCAACCTTCCCACTTTCATGATAATCCAACTTAACATCCTTTTAGTCTTTCTGACGTGTTCTGGTAACGAACATCAAAGAGTTGATCGCTTTGCGATTTCGGGCACCCTGATAGAAAAGCGCAAATCTAAATGATCAAGAGGACTGTTGTAAATTAATGATGCTCAACTCAGTATTTCCTAAAGAACTACGAAGTCGCCCACGGAATCTGGTTAAACAGAGTCGCCGTTTGATAATGACGTTTTAATAGATTAATATCCAGGCATGAACAATCTCTTATCCTGCTACAAAAGGGAGTTATTATTCAAGCAAAATAATGATTCGAAGTAAGTCTATGGGATGACTGCTTAAAATTTCAATTCAGAGGGAATTTGATCAGTGGGCGACTTTCATTTCTTAAAATGTGTTTTTAAGGCCTCCGCCTTTGAAACCTGCTGTTTTGATATAGGTAAGGCTTTTATGGAGGATCCATCTGAGTTAATTGTCAACCGACAGGCGGCCGGGCATAGGAGGGATTAAACAACAATAGACGATGGCAACGAGAACGCTAGGTTATATGTTTCCCTTTCGGTTTCCGGGCACAATAAAACTAAATATTAAATCATCAATTAAAGGGTTTTGTAGAGAACATGAGCATTTGACGGTGAAGCTTTCATCCTCTCTACTCAAAACGTTTATGCTCTCCTCTCAATTCACTTTGGTACCACGTATAGTTTGGCCATATTGTCCAAGTTGATTGAATTTGCAATGGCTGGTTATATTATTTCCTATCTATACCTTCCGTGTACATTATCACGGCGCTGAAATCTTATCTATTAATTACTTTACCAGCCTTTGATTTATGAGCTGCATGGCTGGCCAAAAACAATAGCAAGAAGAAAACAAAATGCGAGCAAGATATGAAGCTCAATTAATCTCACTTAGTGTAATGTTTGACAAACACATAAGGTGGGTAAGCGCCATCTAACGTGTTAGTATACGGCCTCCGCTTGGTGTAATCCAGGCACTCGTAACAATATTTGAGGGGTCCAGACCAGTACTCAATGGCAGCGCCACCTGCGCAGAGTCGCTTGCATTCCTTTAGTGTAATGCTGTTCCCATTCGCTATGTATCGCCGATAACTGCCACACCACTGGGGCGTATACTCCACCCACTGAACTATAAAACACGATTGTCTGAGCAGTGGTTAAGATAAGATAAGATAAGATAACTTTATTTTTAACTCGGTAAAATTCATCAGTAAAAACATTTACAAAATCCTATGCCTAATTACAACTTTGTCCAGGAATTAATTACCAAAAATAAACTGCTTTACATGAATGCCGTGTCTGAGAAAAGAGTACAAGAGTTAAGTTTATAAAAAGCGTCATGGGACTCTGCTTGCCGTACATCATAAGGTAAGCTATTCCACAGTACCGCACCGCTGCAGCTTAAACTGTTTTTGAGAAAATTATAGTGCGAGGCAATGCAAGTATTAAAAGGGTTGCTGGTTGAGGAAAGTGCGAGCCGCTCTTCCACACTTTATAGTGAGTGTATGTCAATACTAAGCATCACGATTTAAAGAAATGTAAAATCAAGATCTTCTAGATCTTTATTTGTCAGCAGAAACTATATTGATATCGGCACGAATGATAAATTGTGGAACCGTTAAGGTACACTGAAGAAGACTAATCTTGCATTTTTCAGTGCTCAAGAAAATGAAGGCATGTGTTATATTCTTGATCCCCTCAAAAAACAGTTGGATGGCGCGGGGGGGGGGGGGGGGTGGTATAACTTTTTAAGCGTTCAATATGACACAAAACAACTTTGAGACAAACGTCCTTGCCATAAGCTCAATAACTTTGCACATTGTTTGACGTTATGTATTGTCACGTGACCTATTAAGGCCATTTTTCGCTCATAATTCATTTAACGAAACAGCATTACTTTTAATTGCTTTCTTGAGGCTGTAATTGGTGTTATACTGTTCACAGTTGCAGATGATTCATTTCTGAGGCTGGGCCTTTTAAGTTAATTTCCTAAAATAGTAAGAAATGTGAAATTCTAAGCCGCTTTTGCAGTAGAGAGAAACTTCTCAACACGACGTTTAAAAGGATGATGCCTTGTTTATAACGTAACTACCGCTTAATAAGAGAACAAGTTAGAACCAAGCTTGTTTTTCGAATGGTGAGATCAATCAAACCGTCTTCTGGCTTAATACTGTTGCTTTCAACTTAAGTTACTCAGCTGGCAAGTCTAGACAACGTTATTGTTGCTATTGTAGAAGAGTGAATTTCCTTTTCGTGTTTTTTTCCTTAGACGCAATGGTGATTAAAATAAAACAATGATAAAAATATGAATTATTGTAACTTAAAATATTGTTGCTTCCTTTCTTTTCTTTTCATTTTAATTTCTTTTTCCGCTGGGCAGCCTAGATTAGCAATTGCTATTTTGCGGGCCAGTCAATTTTTTTATTTTTAATTGAAATAAAGTTGAAATAAAGTTGAAAGTTGAAAGTTGAAAGTTGATTAGTATGCAGGAAGACACGTTTTTGTATGCAGGAAGTCATTTTTACCTAGACCCTTATAAGTATGGAGGAAGACACTTAGTATGCTGTAAGGCAGGGGAAGGCAGTGGAAGGCATAAATGAGACTTGTCTTCCCTGAACATAAACCACTTACGGACTCAAGAATATGAATGTCCGGTACAGGTTGGAGACATTGCGTTTAGAACTACACATGTTTGAGTGGTGAAATAATTAAGCTGAACGAACAACAGAACACCATAATTAAACAGCAGACGGCAAACCTGGATGCATGAGATCAAATGCATTATCAACGTAAAGTTTATACCACGACTGCATGTTTTCCCGTCACCAATATAACCACTGTTACAGGTCAGTGACAGTTATGCGACCCCACGGTGTTGTTGCACACAGCATTAACATCACAGCTGTGGTTGTTGTTTGTGCATTCGTCAATATCTAGAGAAGGAAAAAAGGAACTCGATTTGACAATGGGGTATACGTGTTCAGCAATCTGATGTTTGTCGTTGTTTTTTATGGGCACAACAGCAAACATGATAGCTGAGTTAATCTTTTGTCTCATGATTGAGTCACAAAGATGTGGATCGCGACGTTTCGACCGCTATACTGCTGGTCTTCATCAGACGATGGTGTCGACTGGCTGCGTGTGAGTATAAGAAGCACCGTGGCTGGTGGTGATTCGTGCGTTTAGATCCTCGCTTAGGCTGTTGTTGATTGGAGGATTTCGATCCTTGTCGTTCAGACTTGAAATTGTTCCCTCAGCGGTCCGCTTTGGTACTGATTGGCTGTTATGTTGTTTGATAGTGGGCATCCACGCTTCAGGAATTTCAATTCCACTGTCCCTGTTAATGTTGTTAGGGTGAAGTCTTATGTGAATAGCCTCTTTAACCCTACGGATATACCAATGTGGATCTCGGTCAATAAATTCAACCTCGTCCCAGAGCGGATAATGTCCGGTCGCGTTGCTATGTTCTGAAACGGCGGAGGATTGGTCTCGATCAAGCCGTATGTCTCCAATATAAACCTTGCCACATTCGCAGGGCATCTTGTAGAATACTCCGTCTTGTTTTACTGGATCGACAATGTCCTTAGGTCGCACTAGGTGTGATCTAAGAGTTGTATCAGATCTGAAAACAGTCCGTATGCCTTGATGTTGCAGGCAACGGCGAAGAGCCTCGGATGTGCCTTTGACGTATGGCAGAACCACAGTACATTTAATTTCGGGTTCAGGTTCTTTAGTGGTTGTTCGTCCCTTGGTTTTCGTAAGATTCTATACAAACATGGAAACAAAGCACCCGTAGGATGTTACAATCTTGTAACTGTTGAGAGAATTTAGCTTAGGAGCCTTTGTACGTGCTAACAATGATCAACCGAGTTTTTAATCCCCCCCCTCCCCCCAAATTCAATGTTTGCGCCTCCTGACCGTTTCCCTGACAACGGCGGCTTCCCAATTCCATCATTGTATAGGGGGAGGGGGGAGAGAAAGTTACTTTACAAATATTGTTGACACATATTGGAGAAGGATTTTTGGACCCCAAGACGCCTATTTTCTCAAGTAGTTACATGGATGGTTTGTGTTGCTAAAAGTAATTAGTTCGATAGAGCACAACCTTTTCACATTGCTTGTAATTCGTATATTAGCAGAAACGAATAAATTTCCCTTAAAATAAAAAGCGAAATTAAGTATTCTTAATCATTGTTTTAATGACGAGCAAATGTTGAGCAACTTTTTGCAAACGAGGAACTTGTAAGCAACAACAACCCTCGAGCAACATTTAGCAATAGCTCAAGTAACACTTTTATCGTCTAATGGCAACTTGTGGACAGGCCTACCCAGCGAGGTCAAGACAGCCTGGCCGAGGTTTGAGATTTTCCCGCAACGACCGAACGGTCGAGGTTATTAAGTTGTTTATTACTAGGCAAACAAAACAATTCTAAAGAAACTTCATTGATCGTTTCAAAATCCAGGTCACACTCTTAAGTGAAGTTTATCTGAGTTTTTTTTCTAATTCGCATAATCCGTAACTGGCGCTTGGATTATGCCCCAGCGCTTAGCTGCCCTTAGCCAATCAGAGCATTCGTTATATCGACTACAAGTACTAGCCATGTAATAAAGCACGATATCAAATGTCGCGACTGATACATTCGATCATGATTCAAAATTTATCGGTTAATTATTTAAGGCAAAAATGGGTGCGGGTTTAATGCAGAAAAAAAAATTCTGAGAGGCTTTAAACTGGGCCGATTTTCTCCGTTCTTTACATCATACTTTGAGAGTAGCAGGACGGACAAAGGTCCCACATTTGTAATCTTTATTTTCAAGCTGAAGTATACATATATTCAAGTTATTAAGTGCTCTACTTCAGTAATTACCACTCGCTCCTTTAGAACAAAAAATATCATTTGTAGTTACCAGTGCATATGTTTCCATTTCCAGAGAACCCAGGTTTACAGGTGCAGTTGTGTGACCCCACGGTATTATAACAAACTGCGTTGACGTCACAGTTATGGGTGTTGGCTGCACACTCGTCGATGTCTAGAAAACAGAAATGAGAGCAAGAATACCTTAGTGGGAAAATTTATTGTGGATCTTCACTTTTCTATGAAAGAGCTGATGCTGATGCTGTACATCTACAAGTATTTGCCGAACCACTCGCTGATGCAGAATGGACAGCCGAGCACGAAAGAGAAAGAAAAGATGCTAAAAAGTAAAAGGATCGATTAGAGGGCACTGTACCAGTAAGCAAGTGGTAAGGTTGCATTAATGTGTTGATGGTAGCTAAAGTCAGTGTGTGCCGGGGAGGAGGGTACTTCCAGAAAAATTGGGTGGGGTGTCCGGCCCGCTTCCTGAAACCCTCACCCTATTTCAGACATAATTCTGCGATTTTCCCTACACTATTCTAGGCATGCTTGCCATAGTTTTGGGCAACTCTCACATTTCGTATAATTGCTTCCCAGTTCACAGGCTCCCCAAGCTCAAAATTCGATCTGCATCTTTCCTCTATGGGACAGCTTGTGTATGTAGAGAATTGTATGGGAAAGTCACCGATCGTACAAAAATTGTGTAAATAAAGATCTAATTTGAAATAAAGTTTTTCTACCTCAAATGTGTCGCGTACTTGCCTCGTTTGCCGATTTTGAAGCCAATCTGACGCCGTTTAGTGAAGGTATTCGACTTCTAAAACAAAGGAAAGGCAGACCACTCCATCGATCGCATCAATCGCTGGCCAGACATCACTCCACAAATCGCTCTCTCCTCAAAAGGAAAAGTCCCGAATCACAATAAAACCAACAGTTTCATACAGCACAATAAATTTCACTCCACCTACGTGTGCCTCGGCGGTCGAAAGACTCGTGAAGAACGAAAAATTTGGCTTAAAGTTCGCATCTTCGGCTTTAGACCGCATGCGACCAAGAGACCTGTTAACCAAGGGTCGTGTTAAAGAAGCGAACTTTAAGCCACATTTTTTTTGTTCACTAGTCTTTCGGTCTTTCGACCGCCGAAGCATAAACGGCGTCGGAATGGCTTCAAAGTCGGCACAAAAGACAAGTACGCGACAAATTTCAAGTAGGAAATTTACACAATTCTTTTTACGATCGGTGGCTTTCCCATACCATTCTCTACATATACACAAGCTGTCCCATACAGGACAAATAAACTCGAACATCATGACAACTGGAATGTGTCAGATGTAACGGCTGAAAGACAGACTTTTCTGTAACGCTAAATTAGAGATACACAACTGTAATTTTTGGCCTGCTTTTTTGGACAACATGCACTAGTAAGCTGTTTCACTGGAATTCTGCTCGACTCACTATTACGCCGAACTGAGTAGCCAGACTTCCCACTTACAATGTCGATAAAGTCTAAATGTTACTGTGGACTCTGTACTCGGGGCAACAATAATTACAGCCATCATTAACTTGTTTACGTAGCAATTCTGTCCCTCAGATTCTAAAGACTGCAATTCTGTTTTCAGTCAAATAACCTTTTGTTCACGTATTCAGTGTACTTTGATAACTTTGGCATACACTAGCATTCAATTTTTAATGTAATCGACTGATTAGAGAATGTTGCAGTATTTGGAGAAAAGTTGCAGCGCAACTGAAATAACAAAGAATACACAAGACTCAAGTTTACCTTGCTACCACAAGTTGCTCTGTAATGACGGCTATATCGAGCACAAGGTGAAAAAGCTCCCTAACTGCGCTGGGACTACGTCACTCGATTGCGCAACTGACGGCCACAGTGGAATTTATGACTCTGTCTCTGGTCCAAAGAGCCTGGGCCGGAGTAAAAATGTCGGAGAACCATCAAGATTCACTATCGGTCCGAAAGCTGTTCAAAACTTTTCAGGTTTACGCTTTTTCACCTTCTCCGCCCTATTTCACGCCTGAAAATACACACCAGTGACACCACAGAGACCTCTTGGAGTCACGCAAAATATCCCAAATTTCAGGCCACGGTGGGAATTTTGGAACCCCTAGCAAATAGCGAATCCTCTTCACGAAAAGGACGGAAACGACTGAAAATGAAATATGGAGAATATAAGTATGTAAAACCGTAACAAAAGTTGGCAGTTAATTTTCGGTTCACATGCACTTTTTAACGTGAATTGGGGTGAAATTTTAAGGAGGTTAAAGAAGTGATTGAAATGCAAAGAAAAAGTTTTCGGACAGTTGTAACCCCACATGGGCACTCGAAGTTGCTGGGGAACTCTTTGGTTTTTCGTCTACTAATTTCATTAAATCTTCAACATTTCCTATTTCTCGCAATTTAACTAATCCTTTGATAAAAATTATCTCTTCCCAAATATACCCCCAAATCCCCAAAAGATTCACAAAATATGCCACAACATAGCTTCGTGAGATGAACATAATGATTTTTAATTGCTTGAAACGAGAGCGAGTTATTAACGTTAAATCCATGTTAAGCGACTAAAAAACGATGTTCAGGTTAAATCCCGCATTTGGCGACAGGGGACGTACATGAAGCCAAGGGTTCACAGCGATCATATTTAATTAATCATAACATCTGTAGTTTCTGCCATGTCAGGTATATTAAGATGGGGCTCTACCGGAATTGGAGTGAAATGTGGAGGAGTTTGAGGAAGGAATGGTCTACTAATTTTCCACTTTAAATTCTAATTTCAAACGTTCCTTAAATCATCAATATTCCATGATTCCTAAATTTCACTAATCCTTTGAGTAAAACGATCTCTTCCCAAATATACCCAAAATCACCTAGAAATTCACCGAATATCCGACAACATAGCTTTGTATAATGAGTGGAGGGATTTTGGATTGCTGAAAAAACGAACAAGTTATTCACATTAAATCCATGTTAAGGGGCCAAAAACAGTGTTCAGGTATACCCCCGCCTTGAGGACTTGGTCTGTCATTATCCTCCCAAAAAGTAAGGGGGGTGATCTACTTTTGAAAGCAAAGAAGCGATAACAGTGAGACTTGCGTGACCACTTAAAGTGGCTGTTAGCAGTTTCCAAAGGCAATTGGAATGGTGTACTACATGCGCCGGATTTATATTCAAAGACGTTGCGTGACACTTAAGTCAGGACAGTTCATTAATCACGTGACCTGGACACGCCTTCCAGTCAGTTTCACGTACAACTTCTGATCCAAACGTTAGTTCTAAGATCCATTTGCTCTAAGGGTGTGCACCTTGCCAAAAGAAAACAAGGGAAATTGGATACCTTAAGGAGTCACGTGATCATTTATGTAACAGTTACCTCCCTAAACGAACTTAGATAACACGTTTGAACCTTTGGTTAAGTTTCATGTCAAGACTGTAAATACTGTCAGAGATAGATTACCCCCTAACGTTTTAACTTCCATTTCAACTGACCCACTCTATAAGATCCGTTTCAGAGATAAATTTTTGAGCGACTACAAATGGGGAGACAAATCAATTCTAATCGATAGCAGGACGTGGAGAGCGAAAGGCCTAGAATGCGCGTACCTAAGTAAAACTGTTGAAATGACTCTGTAAGATGTAGAGACTGTGGCGCAGAAGAGCGAACTTTAATATATGGATATATGTGACTGGATATCAAGATGCCAAACGGGGGTGGGGGGATAACTCCAATTTGTTAAGCTTTTGACGATGAGTCGCTGAGGGGTAATGATAGCACGAATTTTAGCTTTAGATAAGGCAATAGAAATCAGAGAGTTCTGATGTAGAAAAGGATGTCAGTTACAAGGGCTGATTGCGTGGTTAGTCTAGTTAGTCAGGATAAAAGGACAAAGGAGAAACAATAGCAACTGATAGAGCAGTGAATATGTTGCTTTGTATGGCCAGGTATTTTTGCGAGTAGACGCTGTTTAACCGCTCCTCTCAGATGATGCGGCGAGCAAATAAATAGTCGGAGAGCGACCAAGTGTCATCTGCTCGCGAGGTAAGCAAGAAGAAATGTACTACTGTACTGGTACTGTCCTGTAAAGGTAAGCTATTCAATTGTAGGGCGTTTCTTTCAGTCTGATCGGGATTATTCCCTTCGTTAGTATTCCCTTCATTAGTTAGCTGAGGGAACTGTGGTATCTTTGGTTTAGAACTGAATTGCAAACTGCCGTTTAACCTCAACTGATATAGACAAAGGGAATTGAGAGTCCCTACATCATATCTACCTCTCACCTAGATTTCAATCACAAGTGGTATATGGGTACGAGATTAATCTACCCCTCCGCAATGTCTTGCACAATCCCCCCCCCCCCTCACCCTTATGGGTAGATTACTAACAACATTGCACTCTAGACTATAAATACAGCAGTCAAGTTTCTTACGTGAAGGAGAGCCAAGCCTCTTCGCTTCAAACAGTTCCTCGGAGTTTTCTGTCGGTATATCAGGTTTTCTTCCTCAGTTGGTTTTTGTGCTGTATTATCCACAGCACGTTTTAGTGGCAGCATCGTCAACAAATTTTCAAGCGCAAGCAGCCAATTGTTTGTTGATTCATTCTTCAGACACAGAATTCCACGAACGAAGGGTAAAGTCAACGAGACATATGAAGGCCTAAAGGAGGGGAGAAAATCGCGGACTTTGTTGTAAGATTTGCTCGAGCGCGAAGAATCAGCCATTCCTACAACTTCTTCTCAGTAAGACAGGAAGACGAAAGTTGTGGAAACTTGCCAGCAGAATTTGATCCTTACAAACGCACCGCAGACAAAGGCTCTATTCATTATCCACATTTATTTATGTCTCAGTTAAATAATTTATGTTGGCCTTTGGCCCTTAGGTTAACTTTTTTCCCTGAGACAAGCAGTTTGTTAGTCCGAGAGCAGTTTCGCCGTTGTGCAGTCCTATCGCAGTTCCAGTGCAGCTTAATCATCCAGCGACTAAATAATGCAAGTGTCGTTTTTTCCGAGTTTTCCGCTAGTTCTAGTGTACTTTGTAACGTTCTTTTATTTGTTGTATTTTAGTTTAACCGTTTTTCAAGTACTTCGTTAGATAATCGCTTTACAACGTCTACGTCCATTAAAGCCCGTTAAAACCATATGCTGGAGTGTTTTTCTCCCTTGTGGAAGCTAAAGATATAATCAAATGCGTTGCCCTTTTTCTAAGCTTGGGGCAGCGCCAAAAGATTTTATACGAAAGGAAAAATTTAGAATGAAGTTCCCTCGTCCCATACACAAATTGCAGCCGCTAAAAGAGCTACCAACCTCAAACCAGGCTCTCTCTCTTTTCCTCGCTTGTCGTCGAGAGAGAGACCCTGGTTGGAACTGATCACGTGACCAGTAAAAACAACAATACCGCAGAGAGGGTGGATCGTTTATTGTCACAGTAACAGTTTCGTGACTTTGCCACTGCTCTCTGCCATCAAATTTCTTTGCCACCCTGATTTTGGATGGTCACGTGATCAGAAAGAAGAAGAGGGTTTCCTCAAATGTTTACAGCCACCTATATTGACCCAAAAGGTCACAGAAGGTCAAGAAATATATTTTAAGTTCTCGTTTAAACCGTTTAACCCTTTGTGTTCAGCTGTGTTACAGTGAACTGTTCTGACCTGGCTTCATTGACTGTGGCTTTTCTGATTTTATGGCCATGGGTATATGGGTAAAATTAGAGGTATTCCGGAACAGAAATACGATTATTGTGTTAACATATCGTAAAGCATATTTGTTGACTACATTTAAAAGATCAGTCACGGTGATAATCGCTCTGCTAATATATAGATTTAGCCAAGCCTAAAAGTGGAGCTCCACAATTATAATTTTTTTCGTACTGCATGGTATTGAACAACTACGCATGGCTTTCCTTGCTCCAATATCTTATGTTTAGAGCGGTCAACAGGAATTGACCGCAGTGCAAAAACCTCTAAACATTGAAACATGTATGTTTTTACGACTACAAATTTAAACAAACAAAAAGCAATCAAACATTTCATCCAACGTCGTGTTGGACAAGCATGTTTGACCGTGTAAACCTGGTTTTCACTAGCGACGCAATCACAAGCGCAAGCATAAGGAGCTTATGCCAAGTGAAAACGAACACTACGCAAGCGAACACAAGCATAAGCGCAAGCACAAGGAAAAGGAAAAATTTTGCTTGCGCTTGTGCTTACACTTATGCTTATGCTTGCGTTAAGCCGTTTTCACGGTGAAATAAGCGCTCTTGTGCTTGCGCTTGTGCTTGCGTCGCTAGTGAAAACCAGGCTTTAGCCACATCTCTCAACATTGCTTTTAAATGGCTTTTCACGTTTGATCTAGATCACTGAAATATTTTCAATCCAAAATTTCGCGTTACGAACAAACGTTTGATCATTTAGCTACCCCAACCAACAAAGCATGCAACCAAGTGAACCGATAATACGCAAAAAATCGTTCTGTGTACTCACTCTGTCTAGTGTTTGATCAAACATTGTTTGTGCGTTTAGCCACCCAACGCTGTGTTTGACAAAGATGATGTTGGATGAAACTGTTTGATCGTTTAGCTGGCGCCTTAATCCTCTTTTACGAGGACTCATTACGATGACGTGGAAATAAGATAAGGTCAAAAATGTCTTAACGCTGTTGAAAAACAGACGTCAAAAGACAGTCATCCAAGCGGAGTAAAAACACTCGTTCACGATCGATTGCAAGCAAAACAAACAAACAATTCAACTACTTCTTTGCGTCCAAAACGAGTAGAGAAGATGGTTATTTATGTCCAGTCGAAAGACAAATACAAGTTTCATTCCTGATCCAAGAGTTTAAAACGATTAAACCAAATGTTAAGCTTCAATTTATTTAATTTACCTGTGATATAGAGGTTCTTGAAAAGACGTATCCACTTTAGTAAAAACACGAATTTCCGTCCAAAAATAGCAAGCGGTTTGTCTAAAGGAAGATCTTCCTCTAAGTTTGAGCTACTCGTTCCTCCCATTAATGAAAGGTGAACCGTTAAGTGACCTTTCTTTGTGAGCTGCAAGATGCCGCGGTAAAGTGAAAGCCCTTGAAGCGTTGAATCATTTTGTTTTTTCAACCACACAATCCGAGCGCCATGCAAATGGATCCAAGTTTTAAGCTTTTCCTAAGAAAAATGTTTTGCTCTTCCATTTTAGCACTTGGAAATTCACATTACGGAGTATCTTTAAACTAGTTCCCGATTTTTATGCCTTTTACACGAAGAAATTCTAAAGAAGATGAAGTTGTTTTGCTCAAAATGAAGAAACCAACTGAATGTGAAATTTCGAGCCACAGAAAGCGCGAAAAAGTAAGCCTCGTTTTGGTTTGGGTATCCCACACCTCCAATCCAATCAAAAGCCAGCACCTGGTCAGCGGTCAACTTCAAAAAACAGCCGACGTCGATGAGCTTCAAACTTGAACCCGCGATATGGTCACGTGATACTGGTCAGCGGATGTCGTGTTTTGACAGGTGTCAATTGACTATAACATGGATGTCCGAGGATGTCTAATATCAAAGATGTATGCTGTAAACTAGGTGGTCAACTGCTGGAGTATTATAGGACATTTCACAGCGCATACATGAACGGCGGACGTACGTACGTACGGTGATCAAAACCAAATTTTCTCGAATAGATGGGTTACCATATTTTCTTTCCAATGGTGCTCGCTATAAGTGCGGTTTCGATCTTAAGAGGAAAACAAAGGCGGTTTTCGGTCTGGGAAGAATAAAATATGGCGGATTGCGGAATGCACGGACCCCTACAATAGACCCTCTAATGGACCCTGTAATGAGACAAAGAGTTCAAACCATAACAACAACAACAATAACTACACTTTATTTCACGCTTGTAGTTCGAAAACAAAAGGAAGAATGATGCTGTCAAACAATTATTAATGTGGGTTGACTTTATATAAGTGTTCAGTCAATATATAAACTGACAACAAGTAATTGTAAGTTTTGACGAAATGACGATGTGTGTTAATCTTGTTTACATTAAGAAAAACATGTATTTGTACAGTGTAAAGGCCCTGGTAAACGAGGACACATTGTTGCGAACACAAATAATAATAATAATAAATCTCTTTATTCTTCATAAGATAAAAACTACATATCTTATGTTACATATTTGAAATCATGATAAAATATAGTATTAGATCACATGTGAAGATTGTATTTATAAGTTAATCTATTAATAAATGTATTCTTAAAACGTTCTGTGTTAATCAACGTGCGGGCACTATTTTTATAACGTAAAATTGTAATCGATGACCTTAGCCTTTGGGACCTGCTCCTGTAGGGGATGTATACTAAGTTTAAAAATTTTTCTAAAAATTTTCCGGTCTTTTTTTTTTTCCTAATAAAGCTCTTATATTCAATCTGGCAGAGATGTATCGTCTTTTGTAGTATCTGTCTAGAAAATATTGCACTGTTGTTAGTTCTAGCTCTAAGGCTCCGTAGACCACTATTGCATAGGTAACATTGGGTAAAACAATTGTCTTAAATAAATAGTCTACCTCAAACTGATTACACCCCTCCTTCCGCTGAGATCTTATCACATATAAACATTTGTTGGCCTTACTAAGCTTGCTTTTAACATGCTTATCAAATCTACAGTCTTGCTGGAAATTGAGTCCTAAGACAGTAAGTTCAGAGCATTGTGGTATATTCGATATCATGTCAATGTGCACATCGGCATGTCTTTTCTTTCGGAAAACAAGTTCCTTGCACTTACTAGGATTACATTTCATTAAGTTTTTTTTTTCTCTATAAGACATTCTTTATTTAAAAAAATGTACACGAAAACGTACACCAAACTAAGCTTATATATATATTTTTTTTTCAGAGTTTCACAAGACTAACATAGTTCTAGATAACGCTACTTACATTGCTAAAATGAGAAAACAAAACAAAAAAGAGAATAAAAGACACCAACTTACATGCAGTACTGAATAAAAATACATACTCTACACTAAGTTACATGAATCACTACACTAACTACAAGAGTTCGGAGACGTTAAAATTGTTTCGGTACCAGCTACTGCTCTATCATTGGAAGCAGTGGATTCCATTTTTTATAATGAAAGTTTAACTTATTATTTTTTCTCGCAATGAAGCGCACGGATTCGAAAGTTCTTTTAAACTTAGCAACTAGTGATGTTAAACATAATGCGTTCTTGGTTAGTTTACTACGATATATGAAATATTTACTTTCAAGGATAATATAGTTAAGTAGGACACCTCCGTGTGATGAGACTAAAATTCCGAATAAAATGTCTTTAATTTCAAAAGAATTAACAGATATTTTCATCGAGTTAAGCAATTCTTTCAATTCGCCCCAAAAACAACGTACTTTAACACAATAGAAGAGGAGGTGTTCTAAAGTCTCCATCTCATTTCCGCAAAAATCACACAGAGGAGATTCGACTTTTTGAAACTTAAACAACATGTCGTTTGTATACAATATTCTGTTTAATATTTTGTATTGGAATTCCCTTAGCTTTGTGTCCAAGGTAGTTTCATAAGGCAGTAAATATATTTTTTGCCAATCTAACTGAAAGGTATTTGTGTTGAAAATTTCGTTGTATTTCTTTTGTGCTGTTGGCGTGTTGGATATTTTGGAAATAAAACTATCGTAGATTTCTTTTGAGTGGAGCTTCTCCAAGTTAGTAATTTTTTCTTTAATACGCAAATAAAAGTCACCTGGAATTATATTTCTCGTATTTAAGGGGACAGAGAGTTTATTCGCTTTTAAAGTTTTCCGCCACTCTTGTGGAATTGCACTAAAAATACTAAAGAGTAAGAAATGTTCTATTGGCGAAAGTATTGAATGTAATGGCTCCTTGTTGGACTTTAATTCTCCCCTTGAGTCGCATAAGTCGCCAACTTTAACAATTCCGAAGTCAATCAGTCTTTGATTGTAAATTGATTTAGATTCAATACAAATAAAACGGTTATTCCAAATGACTTGGTTTGTTATTTCAGAGATTAAGAGAGGGTTATCCTGGCTGAGAGAGGTCCATGCCACTAAACACTCTTTGTAAAACTCTGGGAGTGCTATAGGAAGCCGTGGATAGCTGAAATTACAATAAAACAGGAATTTTCCCCCGGCTTTTTTAAGGTAGAAATCTAAGAAGAAATTCCATGTAGCTGGTTCATGAGATAGGTACCTCTTGATGCAAATTAATCTTTGAGCCGAGATCATTGACTCAATATCGGGCATTTTTAAACCTCCTTTATCAATAGAGTTAATCAATGCTGTGCGCTTTATTTTGTCCTTTCCTTTCCATACGAAAGAATATAATAAGGTGTTAATTTTCTTTATGAACTCTTTATTTCTTGAGATAAGGGTAACTTTATATAAAATCTTGGAAATAGCAAACGATTTAATGACTTGTATTTTCCCAAGTAATGTGAGTCCTCTCCAATCCCAGCAATTTAACAATCCTTTCAAAGATTTCTCAATTGATTCGAAATTAAGCTTGTAGAAGAGCGAGTAGTTTTTTGTAAAATTGATCCCTAAAATTTTTATAACTTTGCTTATTTCATTCACCCCCAATTCTGAACTGCTGATGTTCATATTTCCGAGTAGGAGGATTTCTGTTTTGTCTTGGTTAATCTTTAATCCGGAGTATGCACCAAACAACTCTAGGGTGTCAAAAAAGCGCGCTATGGGATGATTTGTCACAGACAAAATATGTCATGTCATCCGCAAAAGCAACTATTTTAATTCCATTCCCGTCCACCATGATACCTTTAATTTGTCCATTGTTTCGTATAGATATCGCCAGTAATTCAAGTACTATGATGAAAAGTGAAGGAGATAGTGGATCGCCTTGTCGAACACCTCGTTTGAGTTTGAATGAAGGAGTGAAAAAGCCGTTATTAGCAACGCAGCTGGTTATGTTCTTATAAAATGTTCTAATCCATGCTAAGAATGATGCTCCGAAACCAAAGGATTCTAATGATCTTGAGACAAAGTTCCAATTTAGAGAATCAAAGGCCTTTTCAAAGTCTATAGCGGTCATTATGCCTGGATAACATTTCATTAAGTTACTACAAGACCATTCTAAGAACGCATTAACAAGTCCAGCCGCTGAGTCATTGTTCTTAAAAACAAAAATGTTTCCCTGTTTGCCCGCGCGCAACATTTGTTGCGGACACAAAAATTTGCAGACACAAAATTTGTGTCCGAGACAAATGTTTCCCAGTTTGAGCAGCACAGAAATACAGCATTTATTTTGTGTCCCGCCCGTTTGCTCAATCAACAAACATCATGAGGAACAATGTGTCCTCAACAATGTATGCTCGTTTTCCAGGGCCTTAACAGTATAACCTCCTCGCTTATGAGACAAGATACCCAAACTCGATCTTGAGGGATAACATAAACGGCCTCGCAGTTTAAATGGTAACATTTATACACTGGCTAGCCCACGGTGGGAGAAGCTATTTCCGCCTTCAGTTTTACGCGGCGGGTAAATGGGTGAAGTGAAAAAAGAGGAGAGGCCAAAAGCCTAGTCAGTATATTCGCGTAAAATCTGTTTCATCCTTTTAGCTCAGGATTTACTAATAATCTATTTTGCTAAATTTGATTGTAAGTTGCACAACCTGCCTCGATTAGGTTTTGCTACATGCGGGTTGTTTATTTTTCTAAATTGCATCTTTTAAATTAGTGAAATAAATTAAAGTGAAGTAAAGTGGAGGGACTTTATAATAAAAATAAGTTTGAAATTGACCGAAATATACGTGGATAAAAAGAAGCACTTTCAAGGTAACACTTAATAATGGTCTTATATTACCGACGACCAACAAACGTGTAGCCGCAAGATTTTAAATCCAGTTGGAATGTTAAAATGTTTGCGTTTTAAGACCAAAATAACTCGGACACAACCGACTGAATCTTCAATAATGGCCTATGCAGGAATCGAAGCTGGGTGAGCGAAGCATGACGGGAACGTGATGATCCATAGTGATATGTTTTATTACAACAGGGTCCATCCAGTATTGAAAAGATGCGGAAACGTTTGCGAGTTAAGCTTATTTTATACACAAATCTATAAACTACAAAAGATGTACTACAAAAGATGTTTAATTTCTACAGTTATTTATAATGCTAGCTAGTAATGGTACACTAATATTCCGGATTTACCTGAGGCAACTCGGCAAACAAGGCAATTATTTCTGAAAGGGGATTTTTCATTTTCAGATAGCGAGTAGTCGTACATTTTTCCTCAGATTACTCTCGCGAACAAACGGTATAATTTTGGAAACGACGCTGGCCTTTCGCGAGATCCAAATAATCCGTACTACAGAACTTCAGTAGAAGCCTGAAGGGACTGCAGATAGTCCACAGAGATTTAGTAGAAATCTTGACCGTTGCATTAATAGAATTATCTACGTCTTGAATAGAGTATAGCTTTCAATCTAACCGTGCTGAGACCAGGCTCTAATTTAGAGCCCCGACTAGACATAACCACTGAAAACATTTTCTAGAGCCCCCTCCCCCCAGGGAATCGAGCCCTTACCAAACTGGTTAAAAGGCAGTGCTTCCATTCCTGTGTTTCTCAATTCAATTTTTAGTTTCTGTAACAAGCTAGTGCAACAAGCTTATGTTGATCACATTTAATAATCAGTACCTTTTAGTTCACTTACAACAAGTATCGGTCATAGCCGGAGTCATTGCACGCACGAGGTTCCTCTATGTAAAACGATCCGCCCTAAGTTACATAATTAAATCACATCTAATCACGTGAGAGTGTGTCCTTGTTACATCTCTCTTCTCTTGATTTTTTTTAACAAAACAAAACTGGAAATTGTAAACTACTAAATGAAAATGGTTGTATTCGTTCATACGTGTAGTGTAAATAGACTCATCATTATTGTCGCCTCAGGTGACATAGTCCTTCAAATACTGCGGCCGTTTCACTGTGCGCCCTGAGCGGGTTACTACTGTGCTGCTGTTTGAGGGGAGTGGTGCATGCTCACGAGGGCGGCTTTCTGCTGCACTTGTCGCTTGAGTGTCGTTAGCGCGTTGCATAGATTCATTAGTGGCCTCCGCTTCTCGTGATTCTGCGCTTCCTGACTGTGGAACAGAATCTGCTTGAAAATTGGGCTTAAATTCTTCCTTTGTGCTACGCAGGTGTTCTCGGTTTCGGCGATATCTTCTTCCATCCTCATTCTTACCTCTGCTTTTCGGAGATCAGACGTCTTAGCATCATTGAGGCGAACTCGGACGATATCTCCTTTACTTAACTCGGAAAGATCATGAGCGTTTCGGTTATAATATTTCGCATGACGATTCTGATTGGCCACCAGCTTACTTCGTTGATCCACAACTTCAGGTTTCAGCAGGCGAGCTGTAGTTGCGAGCATGGTCTTTGTCCTTCGACTCATCAGTCGCTGAGCCGGGCTGGTGTCAAGGACCTGCGTAGGAGTGTTTCTGTATGCCAGCAACGCAAGATAGATGTCCGAATCATCCTTCTTGGCTGCGCGCATAAGCCATTTTGCCGTACGTATCGCATTCTCAACTTTACCATTGCTCTGTGGGTAATCCGGGCAGAACGTGACTAATTGGAACTTCCATTTGCTTGCGAAATCACGGAATTCCTTACTGTCAAACTGAGGACCATTATCTGACATGCAAACGTCCGGGATGCCATATCGGGAGAACTGTGTTTTAAGCTTTCTGATGACGTGAGTGGTGGTGGTACTCTCAAGTGGATCAATCTCCCAGAATCCAGAATAATAGTCAACGGTTATAAGATAGGTCCGTTGGTTGAATTGAAACAGGTCCACTGCGACCTTTGCCCAGGGCCGGTGGGGAACTTCATGAGAGTGTAGGGATTCCTTTGGCAGACGGTTGTCACCGGAACGGCAGACTTCACAACGCTCGATGTAATCCTTTACCATTCCGTTCATCCCAGGCCAATACAGGCAGATTCTTGCACGGCGTAGACAGCCCTCAACTCCGATGTGGGATGCGTGAAGTCTCTTCAGCATATCTCTTCTGAGTGTCTTGGGCACGACTCTCCACGAAACACCATCCCATCTTGCATGCTGAACTCGTCGCGCATGTCATAATATGGCAGAGCCACGTAAGGAACTTCAGTTTTTTGATCGGGCCAGCCTGAACGGATAACTGTAATGACCTTTTGTAACTCTTCGTCCTTGCTGGTATGGATGCGTATAGCGTCTAGCCGGGCTACTGAGACTGGCAAGTCTTCGGTCATGTTGATATTCTCCGCTTCAAGCTCGAGTTGCGTTGATTGGCTGTCTGGCAAGTAAGCTCTGCTGAGGGTGTCTGCTAACTGTATCTACTTGCCACTCCGGTGCGTTAGGTCAATGTCGTAAACCAAAAGTCGTAGCAACATTCGCTGAAGCCTTTTTGGTGCCTTGTGTATCGGTTTCTTCACGATAACTTCAAGTGGCTTGTGATCAGACTGTACTCGAACCAGGCGACCATAGGTGTAGTGGTGGAACTTTTCAAGGCCAAAAATGACAGCCAGAAGCTCCTTTTCAATTTGCGCGTACCTCGTGTCCGCATCTGTTAATGTTCGGCTTGCATAGGCTATGGGTTGTCCCATTTGTGTTAAAACTGCACCCAATCCCTTATCGGAAGCATCGCACTGGAGGGTAAGCTCTTCCTCGGGGTTATAATACTTAAGCACTGGGGCCTCGGTGACCAATTTTCTGATGCTGGTGAAAGCTTGCTCTTGGGCGTCAGACCAATGCCATTCTACATCGTGCTGTGTGAGGTGTCGTAGTGGCTCACATGTCTCACTCACCTTAGACAAAAACTTGCTCAAATAGTTGACGAGCCCGATCAATCGCTGGACCCCTGCAACATCTGTGGGCTTAGGCATCTCTTGGACCGCTCTGATTTCATCCGGATCTGGTTTGAGTCCTTGATCTGTTAGAACGTGGCGAATGAACTGGACCTCTTTCAATCTGAGCTTGACCTTGTATCGGTTGAGCTTGACATTCCTGTCTCGACATCGCTGCATGAACTCGAGAAGTCTTATGTCGTGATCCTGCAGGGCATCTTCGTAGGTGTCACCCACTCCGTACAGGAGGATGTCGTCATAAATAGATAGTACGCCTGGTAGGCCTTCTACAACCTGATGCTGTCTCCTTTGAAATTCCTCTGGCGCTGACGACAGACCAAATGTTAACCTGAGCCAGCGGTACCGGCCAAAAGGTGTGTTGAACGTCGTCAGTTTTGAACTTTCCTCATCCAGCTCTATATGCCAAAAGCCATTTTTGACATCAAATGTGCTAAAAACTTTAGCTTTGTTTATCTCTGGAAGGAGTTCTTCTATCGTAGGAATGAGGTAGTGACTGCGTCTTAGGACTTTGTTGAGATCCTTGGGGTCCAGGCAAATCCGGAGGTTTCCATTTGGCTTGCGGGAAATTACCATGCTGGATACCCAGGGAGTCGGTTTATTAACAGGTGCAATTATTCCTTTCAGCTGCAAGTTTTCCAACTCAGCTTTTAACTGGGGCCTCAAGGCTAATGGAACCTTGCGTGGAGGATGTACCACGGGAACGACGTTGTCGTTGATCTCTAGATTGTACTTTCCGTCAAGCTTGCCAGTGCCGTGGGACACGTCTGCAAATACTTTCTGAAGGTCTTCCTCTGTCATAGAACACATCTTCTCCCTTCAGGCCGAACCATTTACTGACAGTATGTTTTCAAACTAAACCTTAATTAACTACATTTCTTGAATTGTCTCACTACCCAGTAAAGGAGTGCATGCCTGGGACAGAACCATGAAGGTTGCCTTGTAAAGTTTTCCGTTGTTAAGGTTGGTCAGCGGTATAGTGCATTGACCCTTTGGCGTCACAACCGTCTGGTTATACATCGAAAGGACGTGATTTACGTCAGTCAAAGCGATTTTGCCTAAACACCCTTCTAAGGTCTTCTGTGAGATAACATTGCACGTTGCGCCGCTGTCCAGCTGAAATTGTACCAGACTGTCTCCTACGCGGAGTTTCGCATACAATTTCTTCGGGAATGTTGTGTCAGAGACTACATTGATTTCCGGTGTTGGCACAATGACCTCGTCAATTGTTTTGATCTCATCATAATCACGGTGAGTGTCATTTGCTTGATCGACGGCATTCACTTGCTGTACCTCTTTTTGCGGTTTAGACAGACAAACTGATGCGAAATGATTTGGTTTCTGGCACGCTGAGAAAATTGTTCCATATCCAGGGCACCTCCCTCGGCCATGTACTTTTCCACAGTATTTACAAGGCTGCCTTGTATTTGATCTTTGCCGTCGCGGTGGCGTGCTTTGGAGGCGAGTTGATCTGAAATTTCCCGTCGCATTGACGCTTTCTACTATTTCTGAAGCTTCGATCGTTTTGTTTCGTTCCTTGGTCAGTTCCGACACTCTACAGGCGTTAAGGCATTTAGATAGGTCTAGATCTGGCATCTTTAGCAACTCTTCTCGAAGCTTAGAATCACGCATTCCACAAATAACTCGGTCTCGTATGAGGGAGTCGGTTAACGTGCCAAAGTTACATGTGGCCGCTAGCAATTTCAAATCAACAATGAACTTATCTAGGGTTTCATCTGCTTCTTGTGCTCTAGAAAAGAACTTGTACCTTTCGACTGTCTCGTTTTTTCTTGGGTTACAATGTTCGGAAAATGACGCAACTACATCTGATAGCGTGCGCGCAGTCGGTTCCTTTTCAAAGGGATGCGTTTCGTAGATTTATCTACCTTTACGGCCAATGATATACAGGAATAGCTTTACCTTGGTTTGCTCGTCTTTGCCAGCCATGGCCAAGTCCATGTAAAGGAGAACTTCTTTGCTCCATCGCTTCCAAGTGTCGGCCAAGTTGGCTGTGTCCAGATTTCCCGGAGGCTTCAGTTGCGTTATTGGCCTTTCTTGGTTGGACGGGCTCTGTGAGGCGCTGGTTTCCGGCATTCTGACAGCATGTAACAAGCTAGTGCAACAAGCTTATGTTGATCACATTTAATAATCAGTACCTTTTAGTTCACTTACAACAAATATCGGTCGTAGCCAGAGTCATTGCACGCACGAGGTTCCTCTATGTAAAACGATCCGCCCTAAGTTACATAATTAAATCACATCTAATCACGTGAGAGTGTGTCCTTGTTACAGTTTCTGTCGATTTCAATAAAGCTAAACATTTGTGAAACTCACATACGCTTACAATTTTGGTTTAATGAGCAATTAAAACAATGGCTTGATACAGGAAAGACCGTCTCTTGCTGAAACTGGTATTTTGAGTAACGATGATACAGTACACGATAGCTTTGCAGTTTCAACCGGCTGTTTATAGGTTTTGTGCTTTAAGAGCAATTCTCTGTAAGAATCAAACAAAGTGGGAAATGAAAAAGTTTGACCCCCCCCCCCACTCACATTTACACGAAAGTAGACCTTCATGGGATATGTTCAAAAATGACCATTATTGAGGTCAAAACTTAACTGTTGTCATGGGAACACCGAATGTTTGTTGATGCCTGAGAACCCAACTTTGAACTAGAAAACTGTTGTGAAAACTGCAAAATTCAAAACACTATTTCTCAAGTGCAATAAAACACTACAACTTGAGACTTATACCAAATGTTAAACTACTATTCTTGTTTTCCTCCATGTATGTCGCTTGTTATTATGTTTATTCTGCTTAGAATAAACGGTTAATTAATTACACGTTGTTTCCGCCATTTAAATTTCTGAGTGAAACTAGCATTATGTTTTTCTCACTTCCTCCAAAAGTACATCAGTTCTAGAACTATAACTACATGGATAGGTTACAACATATATTGTAGTTACTAAATTTGTAAAACTTTCTGCGGGGCGGGCTTATTTGGTTCTCAGGGTAATCAGCAAAAACAACAAGAAAATTGGGTTTCTTAAATTTTGCTAAAATTAACATTCCCTCAATTCGCTAAAAAAAAACAGAAGAAGACCGAGACAGCTGTCAGAATAAAAGAATATTGTCTGTTGAGTAAACCTCTGATCAAAACAATCGTTTATGACCATGAATTTTGAAACAAACTGAGTCGAGCTGGAACTTACTTTACGGTTTGGTCCATTTCTCCACTTGTTGACTCGCGTTGAAGGAGTTAGTTCTTTTAAATCCAGTCTCCTGAACCTTTTCTTCCAGCTTGTCTTGTTATTCATCTCCAGTAGCAGTGCATTGTTTTACTTCTGCTCACTAAATTCAGGTTTGTTGGTACCAAAGCAAGCCGACATGGAGTTAATGTACGCGTAAGTTTCCACCTTGGCCTTTTGTTGTACTTGTCAAACAGACTTCACCATTCGCTTCATACAAAACGAAACCGTGTGTTAGTAAACACTTTTGAGAAAGATTACATTAAATGAAGCTTTGAAGACTCGGAAATTCGAATCAAATACGACAAATCTTGTGAAACATGCCGCGACCAGGTCAGCGGTGTTTATCAACATAGATGTTTATTAACGCATGCATTCAGGCGTATCGGATTTGCTATTCTCGTATGGAGATTTCCCGAGAGATTTGTTGTTTTGCTACTCCCTCACTGCCTTGCATAGCAGCGAGGAAGAACTGTTTCTTCTAAGGGATTGTGATCGAGACATATCGAGCCACTTAAAAACTCACGGTCTTAGCAAGTGCAAAGAAGATGTTTGTGATGAAATTGATTTATTACTTTGTCGTGGAGGTGAGTTGAATACTGTTTTTCTCTTCTAACAATCAAGCATGTCGAACGCGTATCAAAAAGGTAGTCGGCAACTGGTAAAGAAACTTTTTTGGCCGCACGCGACCAGATTCTAACGATTTTGTGCGCAATTTTTTACAACTTTTTCGTACTTCAAATTGGTTTTCGTAAAGTAAGTATTGGACCGGATTAGGGGAAACGTGGACTTCTAAATGCAAAGACCTGGATTGATGGCTTTTTAAGGGTCTTTTTCTCAGAACTGCTTGTTGTGAATAATAAGGTAGATTTTCTATTATCAAGGTTAAGCCGCATGCCATGTTCTTAAGAAATGCGCAGTGTTCCCACGTCCTATATCCACTTGAACGGAAAACGTTTATTTTTTTCGCTTTTTATAGCTCAAGGTTTTGTTTTAGGGTTTTTCGATGTAACACGCACTGAAGGAACGACCTTAAAGATATGCAGTTATCATCGTGATCGACTGGGGATATATTGGAGAGGCAGACGGAGGACTTGCCAAGTTCCTACTGAACTTACTAATCATAAAGGCTCCAAAATGAAAGGGGATCGTTCTGTTTTGAAAAGGCACTCTGTCCTTATCAAGCAACTAACAGGAACTATCGTTCCGTGGGTTCCGGTAAGAACAAACACATAAACTACAGTATGAATCACCATAAAATGTAAAACCTTCTGTGTAACAACGTAGCTACTTCAGACGTAGATAGTGACGTTTCTGCTGGTTACCGGTAGGCCCGTCAGATGATGAGTGCGACAGGTTAATGCAACAATTTGCATCACTCCCTGGTTAGAATCTCTGTTTTGGTAACTAACGTAGCTTCGCGATCCACTGTTGGTAATTTGGGCTCCTGTTTCTTCATCGTGGGCATCCACTCTTTGAAAAGTCGGTTTTATTAACCTGTTATGGCAATCACAATTGAATTATCTGATGAAATGCGTGAGTGAACAAATTCATTAAACCCTGATTTCAGTGGCACCATAGCTACAGTCTCACTGAGATGCAAATTTGAGATTTATGATCCAACGTATAAAAGTGTGTGCATTTACCTGTTTTTCTTTATTATTATTATTATTATTATTATTATTATTATTATTATTATTATTATTATTATTCTTTTCTCTTCATTTCTTAGCCATTTGTCGAGGGTGCAGGGAAATACTTGCTTACAGAGTTCAAACAAATGAAAGCGAGTTGCAGGTCAGAATAAGCCTGATTGTGATAAAATGATTTACAAGTTTCCATCTTACAAATGTTAACTTTTTTCATTATTTTTACTGAGGAATGCCTAGGTAGTCTTCCCTATCTCAGCGTTATTATTATTATTATTATTATTATTTTTATAGAGTGACTGTGAGAAACCAAGCCGTACCAGTAAAGTGTCCTGCTGGAACAGGCTTCGCGAAACAGCTGCAACACAAATATTGACACCTAAAGGGATGGATCTGTCTTGTCGGATGGATTCTCCTTGTTTAGCAGAGAGTACAGAGGAGAGTGCAGTAGAAACTGATGCAAGTAAAAACGCACACGTTTAAAAATTGCAGGCTGTAAACAAACTTCTGACTCTTGATGGACACAAACCTACAAATCGTACAATGCAGGTCTCGTGGGTGGATGCCTCAGAAAGAACAAAGCGATTCTACACTTCAAAGATGAGTGAAGTTGTCAGCACTCTCCTTGAACTTGTAGCTCCCAATGATGCTGCGTTATTGTGGCGGTCTTTAAAGGAGTCGTCACAGATCAACGAGCGATACAATGAACCTTCAAGTTCAGAGGCTTCTCTCTTAACTGCACTTGTTGAGCGTTACAAACAAGCCACACATCACAGTACCAGGAAGCAAATACTAAGTGTGATGGCAGACAAATTGTCGTTCAAAGACCTTGAACAACTTATTCCGGGCTTTCGAGGTATCGATTCCATTCAGCTCGTCTTCATCGTCTGCAGTACGGAGTGGGAGCGCCACTTCCCCAAATGCCTATGGCAGTTCGAGAGAAAGTGGATCCAGTAAGACTCGAACATTTTATTGACTTCATAACCAGTCAACACGTAATTCAAGATCTTCCTTTTGGGAGGCGAAAGCTCAAACTCTCCAACGGAGAAGGTCTGGAAATTCCAAATGTAGTGCGTCTGCTAATTCCTTCCCGGCTGGTAAACCAGTATTATCAGTATTGTCAAGAGATGGAATTCAGTTGCCCACTTGGAAGAAGTACCTTGTTTAAGATTCTTACAGAAAGTTGCGGTGCTTCCATCAGACGGTGTATGCAGGGCCTCGATAACTACTTAGCTGATGGCGCAAGATCTTTTGATGAGTTGATCGATGTTGTAGACAAGCTTTCAGAAATGGGGCTTGACGGAAATACTGCTGTTTGCCTCAAGGATGCGCTCAAGGAAGGAAAGCAGTATTTAAAAGGAGACTACAAAGTACCTATTCCGATTACTCATGTGTTTGCTTTCAGAATAATAATATGCACTTATTGACCTGGAGTGGGAGGGCCGGACGGGAAAATATTTGCCTCGAGTACGGATCGAGCGCAGCGAGGTCCGTGGACCAAGACAGAGAGCCAAATATTTTCCCGTCTGGCCGACAGAGAGCCAAATATTTTCCCGTCTTGCCGACCTATCTGAGTCAATAAGTATCTTATCGTACCACCATTGTTTTATGCTTAATTTTATTGGGGAATTTCAGAAAGATGAGCGTGAAAACTCAATGAACGGTAGAGTGCGCACGTGCTAAATAAACAGATGACGTGAATGGGGCCTCCACACCAGCTCGCGTCAACCCGTACGGCCCTACATAGATCAGTTCACCAATGCATTTTGCCTTACGGTGGTATAATAAATTGCATTATCTCCTAAAATATAAATTGTCTAGATCTTGTTTGCTTTCATTCATTCTACTTCCATACAACTTTCCTCTAATTGACTTCCTCCTAATTTATTCCAGGTTCATGTCTCTTCCGAGTCTACCATTCCTGATCATTGCCGAGCGTTTTCATTAAGTGACGTGGAGAACAGTGTGTTCCAACTGCCATGCAATCACGAACACAGTGAATCCTGCGGTAGATGCCTTAAACTTACTCAGGTGAGTCATATCTTAAGGTTAACGAAATTCATTTTCATTAATTTCTTCGATTTCGATTTACACCTTCTGTACTATTATAAAGAGGGAGACGAGTGCGAGAGATAGCTTATTACATTAGTGTTTATCACAGAGTATTTTCCTATTTCTTAAGGTGCTGCACGAGATTCAAAAACAGGTGGAAAAGACACAATTCTTGTGCGAAGACGACAAAGATGAAACCCTTTTCCTGGTCCAGAAAGCTAAACAAGCCATTTCAGAATGGAAAGCACACCAACTTCGAAGTGTTCATCAAGACGTTTCTCGGCTGGACCTTCTACAATCTTTGAATTCATCACGTGTCCTGATTGTTCAAGATTTCGCTATGAAGTTTCTACCATCACGGTACAGAGAAGCTCAAAGCGATTTCTTTGGAAAACGAGGTATTTCGTGGCATATTTCAGTGTGCCAAAGAAAAGCCGCTGAACGCCTCGAGGCACAGACATTCATTCATATACTGGAATCTGGCCTTCAGGATAGTGAGACAGTAGTTTTGATCATGGAGCATGTGCTTCGTTCATTGAAGGAGCAGCACCCAGAGATAACTGCGGCATATTTCCGTCAGGACAATGCTGGGTGTTTTCACTCTTCATGTACCATTCTTTCCGCTAGGGTCCTGTCAACGCGCACTGGCGTGCAAGTGAAGCAAATCGATTTTAGCGATCCCCAAGGAGGGAAAGGTTCCTGTGATCGGAAGGCTGCCCAAGTCAAGGCTCATATTAAAAGTTATGTCAATGAAGGTAACTCTGTTACCACTCCGAGAGAGCTGAAAACGGCCATTGAGTAACGTGGGGGTATCCCAGGGGTGCGCGTCGCAGTCGTGGAGACAAGCAATGGCAATACGAAAACCTACAAGTTCGAGAATATCAACACCTTAAACAATTTTACTTTCAGCGACCGAGGATTTTACGCTTTCAGAGCCTATAGCATCGGTCCTGGGAAATTTTTCGACTGGAAAACATTTGAAGCTGGTTAGAACAATTATAATGTAAGGAGGAGATTTTAAATGGCGCAAACCCAAACGAGATCCACCCCAAAAAATGCATTTGTCTTTTTTTGAAAACCAGTTACGTAACGTAACATTGACCAAATCCATTTTAAGTGCTCAAAATAATCTACTTCATGGATGCGTTTGTGCTATTGTAATCACTGAGACAATAACTCTTCGGCATGACTCCAGAGTTGAATTCTGACGGAATCCCCAGTCCCAATCTCGTGGGGAGAGTCTGCCGTCTCCTCGATCAGCAGATGGTCGCCAGGTGCCACTAAGGTGTAATCGAAAAAATGCTATAATTTCATGAATATCATAATGCGAATTATGATATTCATCGGCATTATTATTATTATTATTATTATTATTATTATTATTATTATTTTCTTTTGCAAAAAACAAATAATAATAATGCGAATGTGAGCTGAGCTGAGTAGTATGTGAATGAGTGATACCTTGATGTTCACTTTTGTTTGGCATTTCCTCCAAAATATCATATTTTGCTATGCTCACGTTACGCCATTACTTTTGACACACTGTTACAGCAACAGACAGCAGTATCTCATATGTATCCGTAAGTACCTGAAATGAAATGTTCACAGGATATGTTTTAGAAAGAGATTTCCTTGAAAAAGTACGCTCACTTTGATTTAAAAAAACTGTTGGCGGTGAATTTCCTTAACTGTATCACTGCTCCGTTTTGCAGTGCCAGAGGAAAGTGAATTTTCATGGCTTGAAAACGTCTGCTTTGGCGATGGTGATTTTTCGGCCGCATTTCAAAGAAGGGCACAAAGCAAGATAACGGCTGATGTGTCAGAAACGAAACAAACTAACAGGCTGGAAAAGAAGGAAGACCGCTCAGATTTTAGTGACAGCTCATTCCAGTGTTCAGATTCCTGTGACAGCAACAATCAAGCTTCTGCCAAAATATTTTCTTGCCCGGAGGAGGGCTGTACAAAGTCTTTCGTGCGATATTCCGCACTCGAAAGACACTGTGAGTACGGTGTGCATATCAGGTCTCTGGAAAAAGTCACCCTTCAAGACAGAGCTAAGTTAAGTTATGCGCAGCATTTAGAAGAAGGCCAAACTAAGAAGCTCTCCAGTGTTAGCCTGAGCGGTGACCCTCATTCCCACTTGTTGAATATGGGCTGGGCGTTAAAGTCGAAACCTAAAGCTGCAAGATTCAGTGAAAAGCAGAAGTCCTTTCTTGAGAGTAAGTTTTTAGAAGGAGAGAAATCAAGTAAGAAGACCACAAGTGAAGAAGTGGCGAAGAAGATGCGCAAAGCTCGAGACGCTAACAATCAGCGATTGTTTTCAATTGATGAGTTCCTTACACCGTCGCAAATTTCTTCTTACTTCTCTCGCTTTGCGGCAAAAGGAAAGCAGCTCAGTGAGTCAGAATATCAGGCACATGAAAACGAAGATATGCTAGTTGAGGTAAGAAATGATCTTATGAAGTCTTTAGAGGACGAGTCCCGCGGGCATCCACTAGTCCACGGAGATCTTCAGCTGTGCCAAATGACGAAAGAAGAATTATCATCGTTAAAAATGACAACGCTTAAAGCCATCTGCAAAGAGTTCGATGTGCACATCTCAGGACGACGAAAGGAACCCTTCGTAAACGGTGTTGTTTCTATTGTCGAGAGCTGCAGCTGCAAAGCTGCAGCAGACAGTGTAGCTTAAAGAGCATGTGCTAGCTCTCTAACACAGGTTCTTTTACACGTAGCATAACAATGAAATTTCGTTGATAAGAACAAAGCCGATTTTTTGTTTGTCTGTCGGTTTTTTTTTTTCTGTTGTTTTTATTTTTATATTGCTATTAATTATATTACTCAGGCCCGGCCAGGGGAGGGGGGGGGGGTAGTGGGATACCAGTATACACGGTTTTTTCCCCAAAGGATACCAAAATACCTTAAAATTGTAAAACGTGTAATACTTAATACCTGAAATTATCTTGAAGCATTTAATTCATGTCTGTATACCGAATACCTATAATTCAGGAAGAACCAGATACTTTATACTCGAATTGTAACACAAAAATACCATATACCTGAATTACAATGGCTCTAGATACCGTATACCCAAAACCCCTGGCCGGGCCTGATTACTAAGGAGCTGGAAGAAATTGTACTTGAAAGTAGGATATACCTGTCATAATGAAGCACTGACATGTCTTGAAATGAAAGCATATAGACATGCCAGCTGTATAAAATTGAAAATAAGAATGGACAATAGCTATTCCTTCATTTATCTTTTATACAATGTATTACTTTGATTGACGAATTGTGTTTTCGGTGTCATTTATAAGATTTGTGCGCCGAAAAAATGGTATGAGCTTGCGAACAAATTTTTCTTCCATCAGGGAATGTTCGTGCTAGTGTGCATGGACCAGGAGGAAGGTATCGAGTCGAAAACTGAACAAAAATCTGATCAAATTAATGTAAATTACATGTGCAATCAACAACTTACGTCTAAGGACACATTGTTGAACAAAACATAAAGTAAGAAGACTTCTGGTAAACACCGCTGACCTTTAATCTCCCAAGGCATAAGGAGCATAAGGTTATTTTCGCTTCCACCTTGAAGACGGTTGTTTTCTTCCAGCTTTGCTCCGTAAATTGGGGAAAAATCATTGGCTTATTGAAATCTACTCTAGATAATGCATTTTTTCATCGTTTGGAACGAGTGGTGAAGTCTGATTGAGGAGTACAGCAAAGCGAGTCGAAAAGTGAAGAAATGGACCAAACCGTAAAGTAAGCTTCAGTTCGACTCAGTTTGTTTCAAAATTGATGGTCATAAACTATTGTTTTCATCAGAGGTTTAATCGACAGACAACATTCTTTTAATCTGACAACTGTTTCGGTCTTCTTCTGGTTTTTCTAGCGAACTGAGGGACTGTCAGTTTTAGCAAAATTTAAGAAGCTTGATTTTCATATTGTTTTTGCTGATTGCCCTGACAACCAAATAAGCCCGCCCCGCAGAAAGTTTTACAAATTTGGTAGCTACAGTGACTGTTGTAAACTATCCATGTAGTTATAGTTCTACAACTGATGTACTTTTGGAGCAAGTGAGAGAAACGTACTGCTAGTTTCACTCACAAATTTAAATGGCGGAAACAACGTGTAATTAAGTTACCGTTTTATTCTATGCAGAATAAACATAATAACAAGCGATATACATGGAGGAAAACTAGAATAGTAGTTTAACATTTGGTATAAGTCTCAAGTTGTGGTGTTTTATTGCACTTCAGAAATAGTGTTTTGAATTTTGTAGTTTTCACAACAGTTTTCTAGTTCAAAGTTGGGTTCTCAGGCATCAAAAAACATTCGGTGTTCCCATGGCAACAGTTAAGTTTTGACCTCAATAATGGTCATTTTTGAACATCCCCCATGAAGGTCTACTTTCATGTAAATTTGAGTGGGGGGGGGTCAAACTTTTTCATTTCCCACTTTGTTTGATTCTTACAGAGAATTGCTCTTAAGACCTCATTTTGCTTCACATCAGAAGAATGTATGCAGTCTGCGTTAACACTATGATGAACGGAAAATCAAGCCTGGGATTTGGCAACCACCCACGCCAGAAAAGTTGGAGTCTCTTGCCGAGTTTTTAAAGGTAACTGTGACACCAGAATGCGAGGCACTTGCCATACCATCAATGTGGGCTAATCATCTGTGGGACGTTAAAGAGCCGACACACTGTTCGGAAAGGGTTCCAAAAGTTTCAGCTTCAGTTTCAGCTTTCAGAACTTTCGACCGATCGATGCTGTTCTGTCGTGAATTGCAATACCTGTCGTAAATTATAATAACGGTTGTCGAGAATTGTAATAAACAAGCTATCTTAAATAATAATCGTAATTTGTAATAAAACAAACTATCGTAAGTTGTGAGACATTGCCATGATTTGAAATTCGCCTTTAAATAACTGCTCACAGAAAAGGTAAATTGGTTGCCCATGCAAGTTCTTTCCTTTGCTAAGTGCTCACATTGAACTCGTGGCACTACCAAGTTAATTCTCGCTTTCTTTGTCCCCATGCTGTTCGTTGCTGCACATTCGTAAAACCCACTGTCAGTAGGGCTCAAGATCTTAATATAGTGAGACGACCAACTTTCACCTCAGTCTTCCCTACGGGAAAAGCTATCAATAACCTCTTCTAGCTCATCTTGGGAGGTAGAAAACCTTCGGCCTCACAAGTTTCTTGGAAGGTTGAGTGTTGTTTTGGAGTTGCTAGAGAAGAGGGAACTTTTGTAAAAACGGGAACACCTGAATAGGGGGGAAAATGGAAGCGAAATTGAAAAAGGATGAAAGCACACTATATACTCATGAAGAAGGGAATAAATGAGAATAAGTGTCCCCCCGTAAAAAGGAAAATAGCTTATCGCCAGTGCCAATAATCACTCTAAATCTAATAAGACAGACGAGCTGCTGTTGTCATGGAACAACCGAGTCTGTGTCTAATAAAACAGCCTTGATAAAAAAAAAACTAAACTAAACAAACAAAAACAAGTAAACGTACGAAAACACTAAATTTGCTATTTTGAAAGTGACGTTTAGTCGAAAGAAATCCTAAGAAAAGTCAATCACGACTTAAGATATAGCGATAGTAAGTGAAAAAACAACAGTGGTAGAGAAAGTATGCGTGACGAATAAAGTAGTTTGAAGCTATCAGAGATATTCAGATATGTCATTGATGCTCTCACCTCGATCGAACTGTTAGATTACACGAG
>JAEMWC010000007.1:1220000-1302500 GCA_016490735.1 Pachyseris speciosa
ATAATCTTAGAAAGTTTACCAATTTAGAAGTTCCTAGTCCTAGAACTGAAATTGGCCGGTCATCCTTCAAGCACAGAGCAGCCATGTGTTGGAACCTCCTACCCAATTCATGTAAACGCTCTTCCAGTCTTGGTTATTTCAAGAAATTTTTAAAAGAAAATAAGAACTTTCTTAATTCTATAAGTTTCGATAAAGGTTCTTGTATTATTTCATTTAAGTCTCCAGATTTCAAATATTTTTAGATCATTTTTACCGATGTTAATTAATTATATTTTATTCAATGTAATTTTTAGGTAGATAGTGCAGGTCCACATCAGGACTCTTGTCTTGCCAATACTTCCAACCTGCTTTAAATAAACTATGTATGTATGTATGTACGTATGTATGTAACTGAGGACAAGGTTGTTAAGCAACGCTGGTTACGCCGCGAAATTGCTCAAATGTGCTTAGAAATCTTACTTTTGTACAATTTGCATATTTTTACATCAGACCAAATAAAGAAAGAGAGGAACACTATGGATGTATGTAACTTGATATCAACATGCCACTCGTTAAGCTGTTGATAATGAATCGCTGAAGGGTAGTGATAGCACGAATTGTAGTTTTAGATAAGGTATAGAAATCAGGGAGTTCGGATGTAGAATGGGTGTTAGTTACAAGGGCTGGTCGTTGTTAGTCTAGTTAGTCTGAATAAAAGGAGAAGGCGAAAGAACAGAAACTGATAGAGCGGTGAGCTTTATAACACCAGGTATTCTACGATAAGAGGCTGTTTGACCGCTCCTCTCAGATGTATCTGCGACCAAATAAATAATCGTAGAGCCAACAAGTGCGATCTTCTCGTGGAGTAAGCAAAAATAAATGGCACGGACAAAATTATTGTAATTGTAAACAATCAAGATAGACTTTTCTTTCAGTCTGGTCGGGAATATTCCCTTAATCAGTGAACTGAGGGGCTTGTTCTGTCCTTGGTTTAGAACTGAATTGTAAACTGCTGCCGTCGAACTTAAACTGATACTCAGAGTCCTTGTATCATACCTAGCCCTCCCTTATGCTTTGCACAACCTCACCCCCCCCCCCCTCTTTGCGGATGTATTACAACATTGCACTCTAGCCTACAAATACAGCAGCAATCAAGATTCTTACTTGAAGGAGAGCCAAGCCTCTTCGCTTCAAACAGTTCCTCGGAGTTTTCTGTTGGTATATCAATCTTCTCTTCCACAGTTGTTTTCTGTACGGTATTATTATTATTATTATTATTATTATTATTATTATTACTATTATTATTATTACTATTATTATAATTATTATTATTTTATAGGTTGAGCGAATACGAAGAGAAAGACAAATTACAGTCACAATTACTCAACAGTACTTAAACTACACACTACTGTTGTACTTACATTACAGTATCCACATTACAGTATCATTTCATTAGCTAAACAATTTACGAAATATGTCCACCTGCAGTTACTTATTAATTTAACATGCACAGTATTACCGACGGCAGCACATACACATAATTATACGCAACGTACTATCTAATCAAACCGTCAACATGTATATTTAAAGTATTTTAATATGTATGCTAATATGTATTGTCAATAACTGTGCTCACAGTCTGGGTGGCTCCTCCTAAAATGTTCTGCAATTGGTATAGGATTTGATGGAGCCGAAACCAATTGTGGAATTGCCCACATTTTAGGTACCCTACTGATGAACAGTTATTACACGAGGTATTTTTACAGGCAACATTTGTTTGCGGTCTGTCACCTTTGAATTATGATTAGGAAGAGTGTTACACGCTAAGCCCTTCCAAATGATATTTCTGGTTGAGATTCGCTATAAATTCGAACATTGAAATTTCATTGCGCAATAACTTGCTGTTGTATAAATATTGTTTGGCATACAGGAGGGTGAGGTTGAGCTTTTTAACAAAATACGATTCTGTATTTTTACCAAAAATTTTTCTATCAAATAATATTTCCATCTGTGAGAAGCGTAAGGAGGTAGCATTTTCATTATTGAACCATTTTATAACTTCCGAAAAGAATTGTTAGTAAAAGTACAATTTTGGAAAGGGTGAATTATTGAGTCATTCATTTGGCAATATTCTCAAAGCATATTGTCTTCTATACCATATATGAACAGCTCCTTTTTGGAAACTATCGTTCTAACAAGAAATTTGTTTTATCTATTGTGGTTACCCTCGCCTACTCCAGGAGATGACTAGGGATTGCGGATATAACTTGCAGATAGACAAAAAAAGTACACTTTACATGGTATTTCTCTATGTATTTTGGGTACCGCAGAAATTTTATTACCATCCACATTCAAAAGGTCTTGGATAAGGTAAACGCCTTTGTCAAACCAATATTCTATAGAAGATAGTGGATCCATCCAATCGTATTTCTTTGTTATTAAATAAGACAAATTCCTGACTTGAAGAATCTTTGTAAGGTGATTTAAGCTCTGAGAAATTTTGAAGGATGGATTTATAAAAGTGGGCTAATTTAAACCGCGACAGAAACTTTGGTCGTAATTACCAAATTACCCAATTTATCAAACAGGTAACTGGGGATGACCTTCCAGGATTCCTCGGAAGTTTTCTCTTCCGATAGAAGTCTGGAAATCGATCCTAGATTCAACTATTTTGCCATGACGTCTACACTAGGTGCGCGTAAACCTCCTTTGTCACAGTCAGAAACCATTACTTTACGTTTAATTTCATCCTTTTTCTTTTTGCAGATGAATTTAAAACTCAGAAAATTTACAGCATGGATATAGTCATGGATATCGTATGAACCAGTTGCGAGATTCCAAGGCTTTTGGCTACGAGACATCTTCCAAATTATGTAAGATTGCGACAATTCCAGATGTCGAAGACCGTCTTAAAATTATATTTTTCATTTTGCTTTTCATCATAAGAAATGTACGTCCCTAACACTCGAACGGTTTCTCTATACAATGTCTCCAAGGTCCAAGCCACAGAGCTTTGGTTTTCGAAGGGTTTAATCTTAGGCCAGATATATATGTCACCAAATTTGTCTAATACAGTAATGGCTCTTCTAACTGAATTGCTATTCTTGTTCAGAAGGGTGGTGTCGTCGTCCAATTGGCTTATTTTAAATTCCCTTTGAAAGATATTGACTCCCTGGATTTCCTTATCTTGTCTAATCTTACAAGCTAAAAGTTCGACTGCCAAAATAAAGAGGTAAGGGGATAAGGGGAATCCTTGTCTAACTCCTCTTGAAAGTGCAAAATAGCTAGTATTGAAATCATTATTTAGAACGGAACTCTGGGTATTAGCGTAAAAGGTAGAGACCCAACGTTGAATAGACTCTCCGAAATTAAACAATGTCATGGTTTTTTGGATAAATTTCCATTCAATTGTGTCAAGGGCTTTTTGAAAATCCAGTTGCAAGAGAATACCCGGGATGTTTGTTCCAAAATGTCGTAAAATAATCTAATATTTGACCAATGTAAGGCCTACTCTGGGTCCTGAAGTCGCGTTAAGTCGCCTTAAGTCGCCTTAAATTGCCTTAAGTCATCTTTATATTAAGTCACCTTAATTCCATAAACACACCTTAAAATGAGTCTAGGGGTAGTGGGATACCAATATACCCCATCAGATCACAATCAGAATATAATTATTATGAAAGGTGTTCGCCATCGTGGTTTAAAATGATAGCTGAGTTAATCTTTTGTCTCACGATTGAGTCACAAAGGTGTGGATCGCGACGTTTCGACCGCTATACTGCTGGTCTTCATCAGGCGATGGTGTCGACTGGCTGCGTGGCTACTCACACGCACCCAGTCGAAACCATCGCTTGATGAAGACCAGCAGTATAGCGGTCGAAACGTCGCGATCCACATCTTTGTGACTCAATCGTGAGACAAAAGATTAACTCAGCTATCAGAATATAATTTAATTCATGTCTATGTAACAAATGCCTAAAATCCAGGAAAGTATAAATACTTTTTATACCCGAATTGTGACAAAAAAAATACCACATAGCCAAAACCCCTGGCTTGGCCTGATGAGCTAGCAAAGTAGCGACAGATCGAGGGAGGCATCTTAATGCAATTGTCTCTTAGTTTATTTCCAAAACTAATGATGGGGTGAGGGGAAGCAGGGGGTTGCCTCCTCTCCCTTCTTGCAATATCCCTTTAAAAGGTACTGATGAGTCTGGTGAACTCCTGTGATAACACATAGGAGAGGCCAGAAGAAACAGGGGCACCTGTACCAGAGATAATTGTTTGCAGGAATCATGTAAGGTACATATGAGAGCAAACTTGAACACAAGTCCTGATTAAATATCTGTGATTAGTCGTTTTTGGTAATTGGCTCTAGTGGAGACACCACAGACAAGATTCTAGTGTCTGCACAATATATTTTTCATAAGATATTATGTCACCAGTTTGCTACAAAAACAAGTACCCATAAAATACAATTCAAGTCAAAATATTTAAGCTTACAATTTAATTTTTAATAAGCTTAACAAATGTAACAGATGAAATAAGCCTAGTAACAACGATTGAAATACTCACTATTAACTCAAACTTAAATAAAAGGCCTAAGCAAAGTATTATTTGGGTTCAACTAACCTTTATCTGTTATTTTTCCGAATAAAATTCCAAATCTTTCTTGGATACATCCTAACCAAATGGACGAGGGAGATAAACAAGAATACTCCATATCCACTCCACAACTCCGTGGAAACCTGCACTAATTTCCTCTTTGCACAGGGTTCATACTTAACTTGACAGATGAACTCACAGCCAAAGCTCAACGAAATTCTTTTCACTTCATGTCCCCGGCAAATAAACCATAAGTGTCATAAGTCCTAATCCGCATATTGACACGTGTCGGGCAAATGTTACATGTGCCGTACGTGATGAATGTAACCTTTCACACATTTGATGGTTGTGCAGGAATCAAAATGGCAACTGTAACACAATATTATTATTATTCTGATCGATCGCACAGAAATGCCTCATCATCTACTTTCCAGCTTTTGGTTTGCATGTACCGCTGGAAGAAAAAGGTAAACTTGGCTTCCAGCTACTATTAAAAACTGTGAAATAATATTATTGTGATCATATTATATCAATGGACAAGATTTTGGGAAAGAAACAGAGCTTTTTGTAGAGACTTTGATGAACTGATACTCTATCATTTAAGTTGAATTAAAGCACTTTAAGTTGCCTTATGTTGTGTAAGGTTACCTTAAGATGCCTTAAATCACCTAATTTTTTGGACGAACTTTTCTTAAGTCGCCTTAAATCGCCTTAAGTCGCCTTAAGTTACGGCGACTTAAGGACCCAGAGTAGGCCTAAGGTATCTCCCTTTTATGAATCCAATTTGGTCTGAGTTAATTAGAAGCAGGAGGACTTTTTCTAATCTCTTAGCAATCACTTCGGACGCAATTTTATAGTCTAGATTTAACAGCGTTAATGGTCGCCAATTGTTGAGGGAGGAAAGATCGGAAAGGAATCTTACAAACGGCGTTAGTAAGGACTCTTACGAACGCCGTTTATAAGGACTCTTACGAACGGCGATTGTACGGGATCTTACAATCGGTGTTATTAAGGACTCTTACGAACGGCGTTTATAAGGCCGTCTACTAACGGCGTTTATAAGGACTCTTACGAACGGCGTTTGTAAGGATTCTTACGAACGGCGTTTATAAGGGCGCCTACTAACGGCGTTTGTAAGGACTCTTACAAACGGCATTTGTAAGGACCCTTACGAACGCCATTTATAAGGATTCTTACGAACGGCGTTTATAAGGACCCTTACGAACGACGATTGTACGGGATCTTACAATCGGCGTTTATAAGGACTCTTACAATAGGCGTTTATAAGGCCGCCAACTAACGGCGTCTATAAGCACTCTTACGAACGGCGTTTGTAATGACTCAAGTTATGAACGGCGTTTTTAAGGAGTTTTACAAGCGGCGTTTGCAAGGCAATGGTTTTACAACCGGTGTTTTACATAACTGGCCCCTTTAGGTATTTTTAAAGCATTGTCAGACAGTCGTCTATTTACAGAACACCAATTATATGAGGTGGTGTTCATGCAAAGAAATAAATACGGTGTTGTACCTTACATTTTATTATTGTTTTTATATAAACCTTGGTGCGCAGCTGCTAATAATGATCCTAAGTTTGTCTCTAGTGGTGGTGGTTTTCCACGCGGCGCCGCCTTTTTTATCAATTGCTTGCAAAGTGATGTTCCAATCACCACCTTACAATAACACTGTCAATATCCGTGTTGGACATGAGATATGTGGTTAAGTCATGCAGAAATTTGTGCTGTTGTTTTGGGTCATTTGGGGCATAGACGTTACACAAAGAAAATTTGCTTTCATTTAAATTTACGTCAACTGAGACAATTCTTCCATTCTCGTCTTTGTGTGAATTTTCAAAAGAGTAGTTCAAGATGCAAACACCTTTACTATGTATACATCCATGTGAAAAGAAAATAACACCTCCCCATTCGCTTCTCCAAATAACTTCGTCGTTAGGCTCCGAATAAGTTTCCTGTTAAAAGGCTTCACAATTTTGATCTTTTTCTGTGCGGTATTCTCCACATCACGTTTTAGCGGCAGCATCGTCAACCGATTTTCAAGTGCAAGAAGGCGATCGTTTGTTGCTTCATACTTCAGCCACAGAATTCCACAAACGAAGAGTAAAGTCAACGAGACATATGAAGGCCTAACGGAGGGGAGAAAATCACGGACTTTGTTGAAAGATTTGCTCGAGCGCGAAGAATCAGCCATTCCTACAACTTCTTCTCAGTAAGACAGGAACACTAAAGTGTGTGGAAACTTGCCAGCAGAATTTGATCCTTAAACGCACCCCAGACAAAGGTTCTATTCATTCCACAGATTTATTTATGCCTCAGTTAGATAATTTAAGTTGGCCTTTGGCCATTAGGTTAATTTTTTCTTCGCTAAGACAAAAACAATTAAATCAGAAAAATCACGAAATAAGTATCTCGGCTTACTGTAATTTGCGAAACGAAATAAAAGAAAACGAAATGAAAATCTGTAGTTTTCCGAAACGGGAAATCTGTAATTTGCGAAGTGAATATCTTTCAATATTTGCAAAAAACCCAACCAGCAGTACGGGGAATCGGTTTTATATTATAGCTTTTTATTCCTTACAGTTAGCCGTTTTCTTTCTTTTTGATTCCGTGGCACCAGAAAGAAGCAGCAGGTTGACGCTAACAAACTTCGAGTGATAAAGACGAAACTTTTAAAATCCAGCGATCAGTGACAGAAAGAGAAACAAAGGTTTCGGTTAAGTTGTTTATAATGAGACTAATGAGACAAAGAGTTCAAACAAGGACAACAACGACAACTACAAGTTTATTTCACCCCGGTAGTTCGACAACAAAAGGAAGAATGATGATGTCAAGCAATTATTAATGTGGGTTGACATGATATGAGTGTTCAGTCAATATGTAAACTGACAACAAGTAATTATAGTTTTTGACGAAACGACGATGTGAGTTAATATCGTTTACATTAAGAAAAACATGTATTTTTACCGTATAAAAGCCCTGGCAAACGAGGACACATTGTTGCGAACACACTGAAATGTCTCCCTGTTTTCCCTCGCGCGCAACATTTGTTGCGAACACAAAATTTGCAGACACGTAATAGTTATCCTGAGTATTTCGTATTCAGCTTTATGTCAGTATGATATGTTGCCTTTAAATGGTGTCAAACCTCGTAAGAATGCTTAAAGCGTCTGTGTTTTATTGAAATATGGAATTTCGAGTCCAATTTTCTCTCGTGGGGTCAGCTTAATAGCTTAAAGTCTCGATAGGTTCTTCTTAACAGCATTCAAAATATTACCATGCCATGAGGATTTTTGGGAACTTAATTTTGCCATTATTGCTCGAATGTTCGAATGAAAATCATTTTAATTTTATCCTATCTGCAACACAAAGTGCACTGAAGTTTGCCCTCCAATGATTTTAACAAGGGAAATAAAAAGGGTGATTATTCGTTTTAAACAAGCCTAGTTCATTTTTCACCACAGTATCTTGAGTTTTCAATGCATATTGTGAGGGTCGTGACCCATAATCCCCCTAGAGTTGTAACTCCTATAAGCCCTTGCGGTAGAAGTGTAATAAACAAGAAAGTGTTGACTTTCGTTGTGGATTAGTTCGCTCTTTTCCAGCTTGAGACACTGTAGGGATCCTGCTTGAAGCTCTCTCGGCGAGCGAGTAACAAATCGTTTCTTTACAGTCATTCTTTTTACGTTATTTCGTGGTCTTATGTTTCAGCGCCGGCGTTCTGCAAAAAACCTTTCATGCAATCATGATTTCAAACAGAAAAAAGATTGATGTGGTGTTATCCATATGCTAAAGATACTCATACGCTTCTCTCAGTACATAGCCTTGTTGTTGTTGTTGTTGTTTTTTTAGCCTAGTAGTATAGGAGTTGGGCGTACGAGCGCATTTTGCGCTCTTACCCAACCAACTCCATACTACTCGCCATCTGATGGTTCAATTCGATGATTTCGTATTCTGATGATACCAGCACACTTTTCCACATGATGTAATCTATATGTTTTTATAAATTTCTGGTACCAGCACATGATTAAATCTATAGTTGTTTAATCTGAAATTCTCGGAAAACCACCAAGCGTGACATTCTCGGAAAACAGGAAATGAGTCATCGCCTTTAGCTATTATTATAACTCACGTGACGGTCGCATGATCTTTTCTAACCAATCATAATGAAACAAGTAAGAAGTGCTTTATTATAAATTCTTAAAGTAAAATTTACTGACAATTTTTACTTAAAAAGTTTATGCTATTGTTTGTAGACCGACACAGCTGTGCCGTGACGTCATGTGTTAGTAACATATAAAATAATATCTCATACAATAGTATAGAATGAGTTGTAATTCAGATATCCACATCGAATTGATATCAAATGGAGAATATTATTGTCCTTTTTGTGATGAGAGAATAGCAGAACATAATGTTAAAAAAGAGGAACCGTGTTGTGATGAACAGAATGTGTTGAATGATAATGGAGCGATTATATGCGTAAGTTGTGGTTCAGTTCATGGTTACAATGTTGTGAAAGAATACATTGATTTTCATGGCAATATGTATAAAATAAAGAGAAAGTCTTTATATCACCGGAAGTATCATATTGAAAATGTAATAAATAAAATATGTCGCAAGAATGAATTTCAAATTTCTGTAAAAGATAAGGGTAAAATATTTAAAATATTCGAAGAGATAGACAAAGTGCTTCCCTTGGTGAACAATAAACGTAAAAGAATGATAAGTACGAAATTTATGCTTAAGCAAATATTTTTAATGCTTGATCTCCCTTTTGAGAATATAACTGTTACTAGATCAAAAAAGACGCTTGGATTTTATGATCAATATTGGGTTGACATTCTAATGTTGAGATTTGATGTGATTATTGGTATTATCAGACAGTGAATTTTTCATCATATTTGACAAAATACTTGTCTATGATAGGGCTGTTATCAACGACATAATCGTCAATGTATTTCATGGTTGAATGTATAGTTGATGCCTCAAAATTGCCACTTCTCATGGTTTCCTTTATTGTATTCAGAAGGTGTTGGTAGCTTTGATAAGCATATGTGCAATTCTGTATTTTCAGATCAAGGTTTTTATGTTTCATCCACCCTTGTATCAAAAGTGATGCTGTACTGATGGCTACCAAACTAACACCACCAGTTGCCACACTTGCAGCGAGACCTCCAGTTGCAAAGATGATAGACAATGAGTTCCCAAGTAATTTCCATTTTTTGAACCGTTTAACCGCCTGTTTATGAGCCCAACACTTTCTGTGATATGTGTGGTAATAGGCTTTTAATTCATTTACCTGATCTTCTGTTAATTCACCTGAAATATGGTTCCAGCTGAATATACTTTTTCTCTCTTTCATATATATATTTTATACAATAATTCTATTAAAAATGCAATAAAGAATCCCAGATATTTGGCCAGATAATGGAGATCTTTTTCTTCGCTTTGATGTAAATAAACAAGGTATTGCATAACAATATCCACGGTCTAATGAATAGCTATTATAAAATCTTCCATATGCATCATGAAGTATACCATGTGTTTGTAATGCATCAATCCAACCAAGTGTATGTTCCAAGAAATGTGTCAAGCATCCACTACCAGGCCCAATAAGTCCAATATCCTTGTGAGTATATAAAATACTGTTGATTGGGATAAATGTATTGAAATGCTTGTGATACAGATATTGGTAAACCAAAGCTGATTTCAAAATTGAGTCATCAATATTATGATGTTGTTGTTTTGTTTCTTTAAAAAAGAATTTGATATATTTAATTGCTTCTTTTATCATATACTATATCGTTGCATTAAAATTTGATGATGATCCAAGATTGTTTTTTCATCCATTATAATATCCAAATAGACACAAAAGAAAGCAATGGAGCCATCTAAAGGTGCAATGGAGTTTGGATTCAAATCACCAAAAGTCATTTGTGTGCTGCCGGTTCTATTAGCAGATGTAAAACTTCCCACATGTTTTTTGTTCCAATAGATTTTACTTTTCCCTGTTTTTGGAGAAGACAAATTATCCCAATGAACAGACAAACAATGCCAAACATTAATTTTACCTAAATCATTTACGGAATAATCTGCTATTTTTCTGAAATTTTGTATGGATGCTGCTGGACCAAAATATACACAATTTGATTGATCAACACCACTTATAACTAAATTTGAACCATTGTAATAGCTGACAAACTTATCATAACCTCCATTATCATGACCAAAAAGCCCATTTTTCCATGGATTTCCACCCGTATTTGAGTTTAATTTATAAACAATGAAAATGTTAACAGCATTATTATTTAAATTGATTTGACTTATCATTCTCTGTGATCCATCAAATTTTAAAAAATAACGTCCATTATGTTTCTCAGCCTTGGTACAAACAGTGGGTCTTAAGTTTAAAGTTGATTGAGTTGCATTATTTTCTTCATTTGAGAGATCATACAATGTTTCAACTTTTCTGCCTGCATTCATATCTACAAAATTATTATTCGCTCTGTCGATTTGATATACACATTTTGAGTACAATCTAATAAATTCAGAAACCCACAGATCCAAAAAACTGTCTCTGACAATATCAGAAACTTGTGATTTGACAACAACATGATTGTCATCATTGCCAGATTTTACATTTGTCAAAAGCTTGTTTCCAAGATCATAGTTTCCATCTTGTGTTAATGTAAATCCATCACCTTTATCACCTTTGGGGCCAACAGAACCTGAAACACCTTGTGGACCCTGTGGGCCTTGTGGGCCAACTGGACCTTGTGGTCCTTGCGGACTTTGCGGACCCTGCGGACCAACTGGACCTTGCGGACCTTGTGGACCAATATCACCTTTATCACCTCTATCACCATTATCACCTTTATCACCTTTTAAACCTTTATTGTCTTGATTTAGTGGATGATTAAATAATCCCATATAATATTATTTTAGATTAATTCATAATTACTTCAAGTGTGAATGTTGTATCAAATGCTCCACTATTGGGATGTGAATAGTCAATTATAAGATAGCCTCTCGATAATGATTTGTTGATGTTGACCGTTGTGATGTTTCTACTTAAAGAAGATTGTGTTCATAAACAGTTGCTGGTAATGGCAAAGGCCCACCACCTTCAGCTTTTGTCTTGAAATAAAATATTCCGGGGCTTGTTCCTTGTATGATATACATTTTCTTAATATAAAAGTTATTGTTACGAATAACTAAAAATTCAGCGCCATTAATTAATACAGGCTTTAAAACATTCTTATTATGTCCTTGTTTGGCTTTAACAAAGCAATTTAAATATTGTATTTGACCGATTATTCCATTCCATCCAAATTTAGATCATCTCCTAATTTCGGCCTGTATAGAGCAAATCCACCTAAATCGAAAGCTGTTTCCATGATTACACCTGTAACGCTTGAACGAAATAGATTCAAACTATTATTATGAATTCTATAGCCATTCAGATTTAAATCACCACCAAGTTTAAACTCTTTTATTAAATAGCTGTTCATATTAATATTATTTAGCATTGTCAATTCACCATTTTCACCATCAAATAAGTTTGTTGAATTATTAATCAAAGCATGTCCATTCAAATCTAAATCAGTTTGTAATTGCATTTTTTCATTCACGATTTTATAAGCTTCTGCGAAGTCGTAAACACTTGATGGAACGTCTACAGCTTCAAAATCAATACCATATGCAACACAATGAACTTTGTACTTATTTGGATAAGTTGGGTTAGCATTAATATGTATTGTACAATATAAATATTCAGGTGGTGAAATTACTGAAGGTTTTTCAATCCATAATAAATATCTCGAATGATCTTCATTTCTGTCATCAAATTTTCTCCCTACAGTTTTATGAATTGTAATTCCACCAGTTGCGCTGAATGTTACACTACTGAGATTCATTCCTTCATAATCAGGAAATAGCCATTCAAGAATGAAAGTGTATTTTCCATCTTTTATTGTGTACATATTAAAACCAATTCTAGCTCTGTAAATATGATTAGCTTCTTTATTCAAGTCTACATCAATGACCTTTTTTGAAATCAAATGTGGTGAACGAGATAAATTGACATATCCATTAACTGTCAAGCCATATTCAGTGCTAATTTCATCGATATCATTCATCAAATATTTGAAAGCATTCTTTGGATGAGAAGCAGATGAAATATGACTTTTTTCTAATTGATCTAAATTTACGGCATCAGTTTTATTTGTTCCTTCTTTTAAGTCAATGATTTTATGCCCTCCAAGTTTTAAGTCTGCTGCCATCGCATTTGTTCCATTCAATAATAAAGTGTTTGCTCTGATAGTTTGTGAAGCTCGATTTAAAACTCTGAAGTTCACCGCATCAGTTTCATTCACCACGTCCGCTAAATTCGTCACTTTATTTCCACCCATCGACAAATTTCCATACATCGCAGTCGAACCGTCTCGTCGAAGAAAATACTCGTCGGCATACCTTTTTGTCGCCGCATCGTCTGCGTTGACAGGTGGAGCAAGATCAGTAATGGCATTGTTGTTCATATTTAAATTTTGTTGTGCAATCGTATCGAGTTTGGTTTGCAACCTCTGGTCCACATAACTTTTGTTTACAGCGTCTTGTGGGTTTGAGGGGTTATCCTGCAGGTTGAGGATTTTGTTTAATTTCATGTCAACATTACTACCAAACGCAACATGGCCGTTTTCAATTTCATAAGCTGGGTCATGGACAAAGTAAGACAAATTGATATGAAAGCCATAAGCTCCATAAACAATGATATGTGTTTTGGTGTTAGACGCAGGAGCAGAGCTGGAAAGTTCCACCTGTATTGCCGCTTGCCCACCACTGGTTTTTTCGATTCGGAAAAGCTTCTTCATATAACCATCAACGTGTGGAGTTTGGGGAAAAGGTTTTTGAAATGGCTGTCCCACATCTCGTATATTTACAGTTGGAAAGAATAAATCAATTGTTGCACTTCTTGGGTTGGAGGGTGAGAAAAACTCAGTAACAAATGTGTACCGTCCATTTCTTAAAGATGTCACATTAAAACGAATTTTGGATGTAAAGTTGCCACTTCGTTTGATGAAAAAAGACAATGACGACTTGTTTATGTGGTATGGTGATTTGTCAAAATTCTCAATTTGAAGGTTTTCCACACCACTGACTGCAGAAGACTTGGATATGTCTTTTAACAGAAAAGCGAATGGGTTGCGTTGAGTACCAGATGCTGAAAGAACAAGGTCATCAACATACTTTTTGTTGGCAGAATCTTTATCAGAGTTTGGAGATCCAACATTTGTTATTTTATTGTCACCCATGTCAAGATCACCAGTCATTACAACACTTCCATCTTTTTTAAGAAATGGAGAAACATCAATGCCAGCAATACCAGCAATTTCAGTATCAACATACCCCTTTGTGGCTGTATCATCGTTTGCAGTTGGTGTTGATACATTAGTCAATTTGTTACCTCCAAGATTCAAATCAGAAGTCATCGCAACGCTTCCATTTAGTTTCAAAAAATTATTGTTCACATAGTTTCTATTTACAGCTGAATAACCAAATCTTGGGTTATCTGGTATGCCAAATAGATCATTTCTATTCATGCTGACAGGTGCATAAATTACACCACCAGTGTTTTTATTAAGGAAATCAGCTGTTTTATTATCAACGTAAGATTTGTTTACAGCGTCTTGTGGGTTTGAGGGGTTATCCTGCAGGTTGATGATTTTGTTTAATTTCATGTCAATTTTACCATCGAATGCAACATTACCATTTTCAATTTCAAAAACAGGATCGTGAATATGTGATAAAATGATATTTGAAAATCCGTAAACACCATAAACTATAACATAATGTTTTTTATTATTTTGTAAATATGGTGAAATCAACAATAACTCCATTGATGTTTGACCATTACTTGTTTTTTCAAGGAAGAATATTCTTTTGAGATAAGCCTCTACAATATGAGTCTCTGGAAATGCTCTTTTTATCGAATCTTTTCTTTCAACTAAATTGGATGACAAATTATCATCATCAACTGTTGCATTATTTGGATTACCGTTTGTATAAAACTCAACAGCAAAAGTGTATCTTGAAACTTCCAATTGTGACAAATCAAAACGAAGAACAGTTGTCTGGCTAGCAGTAGGAATAACAAAAGACAAGGCTTTTTTATTTATTAAGTAAGGGCTTTTATTAAAATCTTCCAATTTGAGATCATTTGCATTTCTAAGAATAGTTGTTTTTGATATATCTTCAAGAAGAAATTTAAATGGATTAACACGTGTTCCTTCAATTGATAAAACAGCATCGTTGACGTATCTCATATTAACAGCATCTTTGTTTGAATTTGGTTCTCCAACATTAGTCAAGCGTTTATTTTCAAGATCATAGTTACCATCTTGTGTTAATTTGAATCCATAACCCTTATCACCTTTTGGACCAATTGGACCTCTATCACCTTTATCACCTTTATTACCTTTTGGACCAGCAGGACCTCTATCACCTTTTGGACCTATTTCACCAGTTCCTATATTGTCTGGAGTTGGTAAATCATTAAATAATCCCATATAATATTAGATTAGATAACACCATAAAAGTTTCTCTTCACTGTTTTCATTGGTTTGTCAACATAACAGAAGGAATATGGTTTTTGGTTGCTTCAATATACTTCTGCTTATCGATTGCTAGTTCTTGGGAGATACAGTTTCTCTCTCTCGTGGATGGGAAATCATAAAGACAGAAATGGCTACAATTAAGTCTAACAGATTTTGGGCACCCATAGAATGACTGTGTTAGGTACAGAACTGAACAATTTTTGTGGCGACCCTGAATGAAATAGCTTATGATTTGATCTTGTTTTTTATCAGTCACGAAATCATCAAATACAACCAGTCGCTGTAAATCAGTGTCTTTGATTTGTTCAACAGGAAGTATTTCATCTTGACTGCATACTAAAACAGGATAACCAACCTCTTTGCTTATTCCATCCATCACTTGCTGTAAATATCGATATTTGTCTTGATCCAAGTTTTTGGCGTATAGATGTATTTGATCATAATAGACCAAAGGTTCCATAATCAGATGCAAGAACAAGGTTGTCTTTCCAGATCCAGAATTTCCAGCCAATAACATTCTGAATGTATCTTTTGGCATATATGGATACAACTGTCTGAATGAATTATTTGAATTCTGAACGATATCATAATTTGGAATTTCCATATGTTAATAGTTTAGATTAGTCTAACACAATTGTATATGGATATAGAACGTATGAAAAGGCTTCTTGAAAGTGGAATTGAAGCTGGAAATAAACTAAAAAAGTTCGTGAGGTTATCAAGACTTATGAAATGCAAAACAGGATGTATGATGAAACATCGCAATTACTTAAACCCTCTATTGATGTCCAGAAGAGTGTGAAAGAAAGTGTTGACAAAAAACAGGATAAAGTCATTGAACAGTTGAAAGAAAACCAGCAGGATTTAAAACGAGGACTTGATGATGTTATAGAATCTAATATAAGAGCAATTACAATGGGAACGGAACTTCCTTTAGCCATTGAAGCACCTAAAGAAGATAAAGATGAGGATTGGACACCCAACATATTAGCGATCGATAACAATTTCGATAAAGATGACAGAATTATATTAAAAAATTATAAGTTTTGAAACCAAACGATTTAACTCAAGTCAGCCCACAAAAACTTCTTGAAGAAAAAAAAAAGCTGGAGAAACAGCTAAAGAAATAGGAAGAAAAAATTCACATGTAAAAAACAAGAAGATAAACAATCTTATGATCGAGAGATACAAACTTTGAAAAAATACAGAGAAACGATTGCAGATGTATTGAGTTCTTACAAATACAAAACAGGGCAAGGAATGAGAAAGAGAAAACAATATGGAGCTAATGTTGTCCATTATAATAATATCAATGACTTGCTTTCAAGACTACAGTTGCTTGGGTGGGTCTATTTTTGCTGCAACAACAGTATGAGTGTCAGAAATGAGTTTGTAAAGATATTGCATACTTTAAGCAGACTTGGATTAGTTGGAAACGATGAGCTGAATAAAATAATGATGAAATATCTAATGTAAAAGTATATGACAGAAATTTCATTACGATTCAACAGTAAAAACAGAGACAAAATTGGTGTAGTAAGAGTCATGATTTTGAAAAAAGATTCAATACACCTATCAAATTAACGAATGATTTGAAATATGAAATGGCTGTGAATGTTATCAATATGACATACAGTTGGTACAACATCAGAGAGTCTTTAGGGAATAATCAAATGAAATATAGCCATGACAAAGGTGCAAACTGGGAAACAATAACATTCGTTGACGGGATGTATTCATACGACGATATCAATAGTTACATTCATGAGTATATGAGTAAAAATAGCCATGTACTGAATCCATCTGTATGGTATCAAATATATATTTCGTTTTGTCAACATATCGCATTTTGATTGAACTCAATGAAAATTATCGTGTGGATCTGAGAAATAATGATTTCAGAAAACTTATCGGTTTCGATTCAAAATTAGTTTCAGCAACAGAATATGGAACAAATCTACCAGATATTACAAGAGGAGTGGATGAAATTTATATCAATTGTGATAATGTGATAGATAGCATTGTTGATGGCAATAGTACAAATACAATCGCTGTTATTCCAGTCACAGATCTCGTCAGAAGTTTACCTTTCACTTACAAACCTCGTTTTCTTTCATGGAATCCTATCTCAACACACACAATCAGCTCAATACGTTTTTATGTCACTGATTCTTCCGGAGCACCAGTTGATTTGAATGGGATAGATTGGTATATTGAGTTATTCTTGAGAGGGACAGAATTATAAAACCTAATAGTATATGAGGAGATTTGAATACGCGGAATATGAAAAATATCACACAAAACAGGGTAAAGGAATAGTGAGTGATGCTGTCAAAACAGCTGTAAAAAAAGCAGCTACAACAATTGGTGAACATGTTGGCAAAAAAGGTGGTGACAAAATAATAGAACTTTTAAGTAAGAAAAAGAGAAAAAGTGGAACTGAGAGTGAGATTAAGACTGGGGGTGAGATCAAAAGAAAGAGAGGTAGACCTCGAAAAATTAAGTAACTTTTATCTAACACAATAATATATGTCAAACTATCGTGATTCTAAATATATCGAACGATATGAAGATGTTGTCTTTGAGCTTGAGACAGCACTTAATACTGTAGTTGCAAACAATGCTCATCAGAGGAAAACAGGTTACCGATTTGTTGTTGATAACAGTGGAGAGACAACACCATTTGACTGGTATAATGCCCGTTTTGAAATTGATTTTATTGTTAAAAAGCTTGCAGATGGAGATCATATTGCTGCTGAAGATCGAAACGGTATTGTAATTCAGTGTATTCTCTCATTAACACTTTGAATGTGAAGGTGAATGGTATCGATGTTTATGAGTGTAGAGATGCTAACCAAGCTACAAATATTAAGTCATTGCTTGAGTATTCACAGGGTTATGCTGCAAGTCAGGGAACCAATGAGTTCTTCTATCTTGACACAACAAGACATGCTGAAGACAGAGTTGCTCAAGCCGCTAATTACAACGCATGTTTCGTAGCTAGGAAAGCACTGTTGATGGTGCCAATGGAAAAGTGTATGCAGAAGCATCATTGAACAGATACGGGTTTTTCAAGAGCCTTTATGGTGAAATCCTGCCTAACTCAAAAGTTGAGCTCAACATAACACTTGAGAGTGATGCAAATGTAATTTGGCAGGCTGCTGATGATTGTCGTGTGGTGATAACCAAATTCCAGCTGATTGTTCCAAGAATAATTTTCAATTCTGCGGGAAAGTCTTTGTACATGGGCACTTATCTTGACACCAGAAAATGGACTTACATGAGAGAAATGGTTGAGAGAGGCAATTCAACAAAACAACAGACTGCCAATTTCCGTATTTCCACAGGAATAAACAAACCAAGGCATGTATTTGTTTTCATCATCAATGATGCTAATGATTCTGTTCAGACAGCTAATAAATTCTTGTATAACACATTCGCTGTTTCAACTAACGACTTTGATGATTGCTATCTTGAAGTTGGTAATGGAAACGATTATCCAGAGGTTCATTACAAACCATCAACAGAGCCCACAAGGGTATTCAGAGATGCATTGAATTATGTTAAAGTTGTAAATGAACTCGGTGAAAACACCCTTCTGACGAGAGCAAACTTTGGTACAATATTCCCATTCATTTATTTTGATCTGACTACAACAGAAACAGGATATAAAAGATGGAATGACAAAACTTACTTTCAAATACAAATTGAGTGCGGCTGCAGCTCTGATTACAGTGTGTATGCACTTGTGCTGTATGAACAGGATGTTGAGATGAGAAAGACTGATGGAAAGTTGATTCTGAGATCTATGTAAATGGAATAATTAAATAAATAATTGAATAGATTAAATAATTAAATAAAATAATTAATAAAATAATTAAATAATTAAATAAATTAAATCATTATTTATATTAAATACAATTTAGTATAAACATATATTATATGACTACTTATCATCCTCATGGAGTGACACTGTCACAAGGTCAGAAAGAAAAGCTGGCAAAAGCTATTAAATCAAATTCAGCGGTAACATTGAGGCTGACTCATGATGAATTATCTGGCGGTGATCAAATGATGCTGACAAAGACACAAATCAACAAACTGATAAAATCAAAAAAGAATGGAACTGGTTCAGATTTGAAGATATCAAAAGCACAAGTCAGAAAGGCGGTTGTACATGGAGGTTCTCTTTGGTCAAGTCTTTTTTCACTTGGAACAAGACTATTACCATATGCAGGTAAGGCAGTAGCTAAAGCGGCTCCAGCATTGGCCACAGGTGCTCTTTCTTCATTAGCAAGTCCGGCATTGATAAACTATTTGGGAAGAAACAAAGTGGAGGATTCATTATTCCAATAAAAACTTGCCCAAACTATTGAATTATGGAAATTTATTGAATGTGAGACAAATGGCTGATCTTGTAAATGCAATGCAGTCTGGTGGACAACTTGCTATCAAACCAACAAAAACTCAGTCTGGTGGGTTTCTTGGAACACTTTTAGCAAGTATTGGAATTCCTTTAGCCATAGAAGCAATCAGAAAATTAACAGGGAAGGGTTTGCATGTTGAACACAGCCGTTCTAGACGGTCAATACCAGTTCATGTTCCAGATCACATTGCAGTCAAAAAAAATAAAAGTGGTGGGAAACACGTTATGATTCCATGGCAATCGCCACCTGTCTTTGGTACATGGGATAACCCAATCGGTTATGGGGTAAAAAAAAAAACCAGAAAGACAAAAAAGGAAAAGGGCTTCTACTGGGAAAAGACAGTCCATTCAATTCAATCCCAATTCTAGGAACCATTTTGTAAACAAACCCTTATCCAACTTTGATTTAATCAATTGGGTGAAACAACTTGGAATAAAATATTTTAGAGGAGTATTTTCAAGAGACAATCTTCCTAGACAAATAAAAAACAATGAATGTGGGATAGTTAATCTTGATTCCAAAATTGGACCGGGTACACATTGGGTATGTTACCGGAATTTCAAAAATGATAACTACTGTGAATACTTCGACTCTTTCGGTTTAATGATGCCAACAGAAGTTCAAATGTATATGGCTGCAAGCGGTAAACAACTTGAATACTCTGGTGATGAGATACAAGAAAGAGATTCAGTCTTGTGTGGATATTGGTGTTTGTACTATCTTCTCGAGAGACAAAAAGGCAGATCTATTCTGGATACAATACACAACTCCAAATTCAGTTCAACAGATACGAGTGTCAATCACAGATTCATCATAGACTACTTTAAAAATATCTAACTTAATGGTATAATGGTAAAATCATATTGTGTGAAACAGAAGAAGCAAACTGAGTGTGTACCAGGAAGCGAAACATACCAGAAGACTAAAAATGGAAGAACTATGATGAAATGCAAATGTGCTGAGTGTGGGATCACTAAGACTAAGTTTGTCAAGGGAAGGGAAACTGAGTGGCCCGTCTGAAGGGGCGGGCATACTAGATTCAGCCGCAGATATGGCACTAACAGGATTCTTAGAACATGGTGTTCCTTATTTGGCTAAGAAGGGAGTTGAAATGGGGAGATATTATGCATCAGAAGCAATGAGAAATCCAAAGTTGCAGAAGAAATTAATTGACAAAGGACTTTCCCTCGCAAAGCCGGCTATCACAAAGGTTGGGTCAGAAGCTTTAAAACAACTGTCAACAAAAGTGAGACCAAATATTCGTTACAAAACAGATATCAAGGGATTGGATTATGGTGGAGCTATTGATATCCACAAATTAATTGGCAAGATTCCTAAACCCAAAGCTGGATGGACACCGAGCAAGTATAAGTATATGGGACCTTACAATCCATTAAATGAACAACTGGAATATGATCCAAATACTGGAGAAGTGTTAAAGTGGAAAGTACAGCCTTACAATAAAGTAGATGAAATAGCAGCTTACCACGATATTTGTTATGATATGGGAAAGAATAAAGGTGATTGTGATAGAACAATGATCAATTCTCTTGATGCCATTCCTTATGGTGAAATGCCAAAATGGGGTCAAACAGCCAGATTCTTAATTGATAAAAAACAGAAATTAGGTCTTGGTGTTTCAAAATACGGAAAAAGCCGTCGAGTGAAGAAAACTGGAAAGAAAAACTAGCTGATGAATTACATGCACCCATAAAACGAAATTTCACTCGGCGGCGTGTGATTGTAACTAAAATTGATGAAATATGGGCAAGTGATCTAGTTGAAATGCAACAGTTCAGTAAATGGAATAAAGGTTATCGATATCTTCTTATGGTTATTGATGTCTTCAGCAAATATGGTTGGATTGTCCCATTGAAGGATAAGAAAGGTGAATCTGTCACTGAAGCATTCAAAACAATATTCAAGGAAGGCAGAAAACCACAATATCTATGGGTTGATAAGGGAAAAGAATTTTACAACAAACACTTGAAGGACTTGCTAGAGAAACATAGTGCACAGATGTACTCAACTGAGAATGAAGAGAAGTCATCAGTGGTTGAAAGATGGAATAGGACAATTAAATCCAAGATGTGGAAGCAGTTCACTGTTCAAGGTAATACACAGTATTTAGACATGTTACCAAAATTAGTGAAACAGTATAATAATACCAAACATTCAAGCATAAAGATGACACCTACAGAGGCTTCAAAGAAAAAGAATGAAGGAACTGTTTACTTTAATCTATGTGGTGATATGGAGCCATTAAAACAGAAACCAAAATTTAAAATAGGTGATAAGGTCCGAATATCTAAGTATAAACGGAATGTGTTCGATAAGGGCTATACACCAAATTGGACTGAGGAAGTGTTCACAGTTGATAAGATTCAATACACTAATCCAATAACATACAAAATAAAGGATCTGAAAGGTGAAGATATCGAAGGGAGTTTTTATGAACCTGAGTTATTAAAAGCCAGACAGGATGTTTTCCGTATCGATAAAGTCATTCGCAGAGACTATAAGAAAAAAACAAGCTTTGGTGAAGTGGAAGGGTTATAGTGATGAATTTAACAGTTGGATACCATTTAGGGATTTAAAAGAAATATTATAAAGAGAAAATTATCTAACATATATATAAGTGGACCTTACAGTAGTATATACTGTTATTTGCTATTATGTAGCCAAGAATATTAATATTCCTGACTATATTTAAACACAGGTTGAAAATAAATTAAAAAATAAATTATAATAATATAATATACAAATGCAAAAATATTCCTACGATAATAAAGAATTAGATGTATCAATAGATTGTTATCTTGATGAAAAAAATGATATATGGTTCAGAGGTAGAGACATAGCTACTATTCTTGACTATAAAAATCCACAAAGAGCAATCGGAGATTATGTTGTATCGGATGATAAAATCTTGATAAACCATAAAATAAACACAAATTCACGGGGACAAAAACGGTCCCTCGTGCTGAGACCATTGATTCACGGGGACAAAAACAGTCCCTCGTGCTGAGACCATTGATTCACGGGGACAAAAACAGTCCCTCGTGCTGAGACCATTGAAAAAACTTTCAGATGTTTTTTTATAAATGAATCAGGATTTTATTCACTCATATTATCTTCCAAAAAACAAGAAGCTGTAAAATTCAAACATTGGGTTACATCAAAAGTATTACCATCAATCAGAAAACAGGGATATTACAAACAGTTTAATGACAGAAGCAATAATATGCTATTAATTGAATGTGAAAATGATCTGCATTATAAGATTGTTTCATTCATCAGAAAGAAATACGATGATGCATTAATGATTGCCGGATTAGGTGAAAATCAAATAAGTCCAAACATGAGAATCAAAAGTTATAACAAAGGATATATGGCTGGTCAGTGTGATTTGATGTTAATGAATCCAACTGAAAAATACAATGCTCTGTGCCTGGAATTCAAAAGCCCTACTGGCATCTTCGCTGTATCCAATAATCAACTCAGAATGAAGGCAATGTATGAGAAAAACGAATGTAAATACACCATGAGCAATTGTTTCGAAGATTTGATCCACGAAATAACCAAACATATGGAGGAACATAGAAACTACATAAAAGGATAAAAATAATATATAGTATAATATATATGGACAATCAAACAGTCAAGAGAGGTAAAGGAAGACCTAGAAAATATGAAACAAAAGAAAAAGCAAAAGAAGCTTTCAGAATATATAAGAACAATTACATGGTAAATAAAGAATGGTACTGCGAAGTTTGTAATAATGGTAAAAATTACACACTGGCAGGCAAAACTCTTCACAATAGAACAAAAAAGCATCAAAGTAATATAGTTTGAATCAGTTCAAAGGATTCCAGTATTTGGGATCACTTGAATTCTCACCCCTACTTAAACGCACCATTGAAACTCACTTAAAATAAAAAAATATATAGATATATTATATAAATGGAAAATTTTATATCACGCATTCATATGAATAAGAAAGATTTTAAAAAATTGAGCAAAAAACAGCTCATCGAAATGTTAATCAAAATGAATGAAAGGCTTGAAAAAGTAGAGAAGCAACAGTGGTTAATGAAATCAGAAATGAAGAAACAGAAGAAACCAAAAGTTGTTATAGTTGACGATACCAAGCCTATATAGAAACCAGTTCCAGCACCTCACAAGAGTGTTAAACAGATGGTACAAGATTATGAAGACAACATAATTCTTCCACCATTGGAATTCAGGGACAGACCTGTGCCAGCCCCCAGAACCAAGAGACCAGTACCTGCACCGAGGACAAGAATTGAGCGAATGGTCCAAGCTCTGAAGGGTTACACTGAGTCTTATGAAATTGGAATAAAATATGACAAAGACCCGCTAGATCAGCTACTAAACACAAGAAAGGCAATCGAAATACATATTAAAAAATTGTTAAATGAAATGAAAGGACTGAAATTTGTTGAAACACTGAAGGTGCAATTCACAAAAATGACGGATGGAAGTCTAGAGTTTAAAACAGCATATTTCAGCAGTGTAGCTCAAACAATTATCAATAATCTAGAAATTGCAGAATCACTTGAATTATCAAAGCAGGAAATATTGAATAAGATAGCTCAATGGGTATCTGAAGGTTCTGGTTGGACTATTGCATCTGTTGAAAGCCATTATCTAAATACAGTGAAATATGAGCCAATGAAGGGCTCCTCATACATAAAACTGCCTAATGAACTAAGAAACAGTGCAAGGGGTTTGATCAATGTGAAAAATGAAGATAATGAATGCTTCAGATGGTGTCACATCAGACATTTGAATCCACAAGACAAGGATCCACAGAGAATCAAAAAAGTTGACAAGAAATTTATTGAAAAATTGGATTATTCAGGTATTGAATTCCCAGTCACTACCAAACATTACAATAAAATAGAAAAGCAAAATGAGATCAACATCAATGTTTTCGGTTATGAGGACAAACAACCATACCCAATTTTTGTCTCAAAAGAGAAATATGCAGACTGCTTAAATCTGCTTCTAATAACTGAAAATGAAAACAAGCATTATGTGCTAATCAATGATTTCAACAAGTTTATGTACAATCAAACAAAGCATAAAGAAAGAAAACACTTTTGCATGAACTGTCTTCAATGCTTCAGTTCTGAAAGGGTGTTGAATAATCACAAGGACAACTGCATGCAAGTTAATGGCACACAAGCAATAAAGATGCCAACCAAGGATAACAATATTCTGAAATTCAACAACTTTCATAAACAACAACAGGTACCATTTGTGATATATGCTGATTTTGAGGCTATCACTGAGAAAATACATAGTTGCCAACCCAACAATAATAAATCATATACTGAAGCCTATCAGAAGCATACTGACTGTGGATATGGTTACAAGGTTGTTTGTTGCTATGATGATAAATACAGCAAACCAACAGCAATATACAGGGGTGAAAAGGCTGTGTACAAATTCATGGAAGCTATGTTGGAGGAAGTTGCATATTGCAAGAAGGTTGTGAAGAAAGAATTCAATAAACCATTGAAAATGACTGAGGATGATGAAAAAGAATTCCAAAAAGCTGAAATGTGTCACATCTGTGATAAGAAGTATACTGAAAAGGATATTAGAGTCCGAGATCATTGTCACATTACTGGCCAGTATAGAGGATCAGCTCATCAAGAATGTAACCTGAAACTTAGAGTCAATCCAGAAGAAATAAAGATACCTGTTATATTTCACAATCTAAGAGGTTATGATAGTCATTTTATTATGCAGGAGATTGGAGCCATTGTCAAGAAACACACCTATAAAAATAAGAAAGGTGAAAAGTGCCAGATGAATATCAATGCTATCCCAAACAACATGGAGAAGTATATGGCTTTCATGCTTGGCAATCACTTGACATTCATTGATAGTTTCCAGTTCATGAGCTCTAGTCTGGATAAACTTGTTGGTAATCTACCAAAAGAAGCCTTAAAATACACTTCAAAAGAGTTCAATGAAAACAATCTTGATCTTGTGTCACATAAAGGTGTCTATCCTTATGACTACATGGATAGTTTCGATAAATTCAACCAAAAGCTACCATCAAAAGATGAATTTTATAGTATATTGAGTGATTAACATATCTCAGATGAAGACTATTCTCATGCTCAGAATGTTTGGAATTCTTTCTCTTTGAATAACATGGGTGATTATCATGACCTGTATCTTAAAACAGATGTACTCCTACTGGCTGATGTATTTGAAAACTTCAGGAAAACATGTATTGAGTACTACAAGTTAGACCCATGTCACTATTTCACATCTCCTGGTTTATCATGGGATGCAATGCTTAAAATGACAGATATCAAACTGGAATTGATGACAGACATTGATATGTTTCAATTCATAGAAAAAGGCCTGAGAGGTGGTATCAGCTATATAGCCAACCGTTATGGCAAAGCAAATAATAAATACATGAAAGAGTATGATGAGAAGGCGCCCTCAAAGTATATCATGTATCTTGATGCTAACAATCTATATGGTTGGGCAATGAGCCAATATCTTCCAACTGGTGGATTCAGATGGATGACTGAGAATAAAATAAATAATCTCAACCTGGCTGAATACAAAGAAGACAGTGCCAAAGGTTTGATTCTGGAAGTTGATCTGGAATACCCCCAGAGTTACATGATCTGCATAATGATTATCCACTTGGGCCAGAGAAGGTGAAAGTAACTGAAGACATGCTTTCAGACTATTGCAAGGATATAGCAAAGAAATACAATATATCAACTGGTTTGGTACATAAGCTGATACCAACATTAAGTAGCAAAGAGAAGTATGCACTGCATTACAGGAACCTCCAATTATACACAGACTTGGGTTTGAAAATAACAAAAATCCATAGGGTGCTTGAGTTCAATCAATCCCCTTGGCTGAGGCAGTACATTGACTTCAACACTCAGAAAAGAACTAAGGCCAAAAATGCTTTTGAGAAAGACTTTTTCAAGTTAATGAACAACTCAGTATTTGGCAAAACTATGGAGAATCTCAGAAAGAGAGTAGATGTCAGATTGGTGACAGATGAGAAGAAGCTATTAAAATTAGCCAGTAAACCAACTTATGTTAGCAGTAAGATATTCAATGAAAATCTAGTTGCAGTACACAAGATCAAAGAAACACTAACTTTGAACAGGCCGGCATATGTAGGAATGTGTATTCTTGATCTTAGTAAGACACTAATGTATGATTTTCATTATAATTACATTAAACAAAAGTATGGTAATAAGGCCAAGCTGCTCTTCACTGATACAGACAGTTTGACATATGAAATTGAAGCTGAAGATGTCTATAGGGATTTCTGGAATGATAAAGATAAATTTGACAATAGTGACTACCCTGAAAGCTCGCCGTATTTCAATAAGACCAATAAAAAAGTAATTGGAAAAATGAAAGATGAGGCAGCAGGAGTACCTATTTGTGAATTCATTGGATTGAAATCAAAAATGTACAGTTATATTAAAGATAACCAAAAAGGAGGAAAAACAGCAAAAGGAATCAGAAAGAACATAATCAAAAATAAAATCAAGCATGAAAATTATAAAGACACTCTATTCAATAATAAACAGATGTATCATAAAATGAGAACAATCAGAAGTCAAAACCATCAATTAGGAAGTTATGAAATCAACAAAGTATCACTCAGCTGTTTCGATGAGAAAAGATATTTATCAAAAGATGGAATCAACAGTTATGCATATGGACATTATCTAACTAAAAACTAAATCAATCATTCTTTACTTTTTTATATATTGGTATTCATTAATGAAGAAGACATCCATTTCTTTCCAAGAATTTCATCATGTGCTGGTACCAGAAATTTATAAAAACATATAGATTACATCATGTGGAAAAGTGTGCTGGTATCATCAGAATACGAAATCATCGAATTGAACCATCAGATGGCGAGTAGTATGGAGTTGGTTGGGTAAGAGCGCAAAATGCGCTCGTACCCCCAACTCCTATACTACTTAGCCTAGCGGTGTAAAGCTATCGATTACTTGCTTTGTGTCACGCGCCACGCGAGAACGGTGATACAACTGATAAAACTGTCACGTATTGAGTGTACAAAGAACCAAAAAATGTTTATCTTTTTACGTCGTTTCATTGGAAAAATATATTTACAAGACGGAGACATTTCATGGGGTGAATTAAGTCTTTCAGCTTTTTGAGAATATTTCATCTCTGTAACGAGATGAATCCCATAGAGGCATGGTTTGTTTTCGTATAGTACTTATGTAGCCAGGAGCTCCTGATGTAGCTCATAACGTTTTGCACCTTTTTCATATTTTCTCCTTTGATGGATCAAGATTAGGTTTTAGTTGCAAAGTAAAGTTAAGTCTGATTACGAACCTAATGGCTCATCTGGTCGGAGCTCATCCCAGTTTCTGTAGCATGAAGTGATTGGGGGTATTTCTACTCCCCTCTGGATTGGATGCCAGTCCATCGCCGGTTACCCCGAGAAATAGTTTGCCAGTAGTACCCATTTATACACCTGGGTTGAGAGAGGCACTGCGAGAGTAAAGTGTCCTGCCTAAGAACACAACACCATGTCCCTTGTCAGGGCTCAAACCCGTACCGCTTGATCCGGCATGTGGCCACCCGCCTCCCTTCGATGCTACAATAAACAAATCGATGCTACATCAAACAAATGCCCAAACATTGGTGAGAAAGTGGTGGCCACTTTTGTGATGTAAACGATGGGGTTGTTACTCGAGAACGACTCCTATAACCTTTTTAGTCGAATTCTAATCAGCACGTCAAGGTTTACATTTTGGGAAGTGTAAAAAAAAACGATGAAAGCAGATTCAGGACCACCTCAATTTAAGGTAGCTGTGAATCCGCTCTGATCAGTAATCTTTTATCGATTCCGGCTGTGCACATTTGACATTCACATTCACTTTCACATCTTGTTTATTTTGCACTTAATTTTGCACTAAAAAGGTAATAGGAGTCATTACAATAATGACATAAAAAAGGAAAAAAAAGATACATGTATAACAATCAAAGGAGATCAGTTCCATCGTTAAACTTTTTTTTATTTTTTCTCAAGACTTGAAGTATTGGTCAAACGGAGTCGCTAGTAGACGGTAGACTTAAGGACTTATGATGGCCTACATTCACTTTGGCCAAGATCAATATTTACAGGCAAGTACGCGGAAGTTTTTCACCCTTTTGCCACCCATCGACGGCCAACACGTATTGATCGCACGTTATTCGTTACAGGACTGCAGCTAGCTTGCATTAGCAAGTAAACGTGAAGTCCGTTTGCCCTTTCAACGCATGTCTGTATGCAAGTTCAACTTACTTGGCACAACTTTTTCCTAAAATTACCGAGGCGTTGCGCTTCTGTAGCTCGCTACTATCTTCTGACGTACAGTAACAAAGTTGCCGGGAATTTAATTAATACTGGTTATAATCATTGTGATTATATAACAAAATAGGTACATATCATGACAGTATATATACGATCATTCGGCATTGATCTCTCACATAAAATAGTTGGAAACAAGACGTCACACAACTCCGAAACCTGCTCGCCAGCGGAAAAAATCGATACTCAATTTTCAAACCTGTAAAATTAGTCTCTAAAGTATGACCGCCCTAAACCGAAAATAAAGCCTCATCTGCGTAAACATTTGAGAAGGGCTACAAATTTGTTAATGTGGAAATAATCGGTTCCTTGTGAACAAAATACTCAATGCCAAGCCAGAGTGAAAAACACACCCTATTTCAGTCCAATGTGTAAAAGATTTACACCTTTTTCAGACATAAACAGCTCAAAAACCATACCCTTTGGGGCCGTACATACCTCTGATAGTCCCATATAGCAGAGTCATCCTAACCCCTCCCCCTCCCGAGCCCAAAACACATAAAAGCACTGTTTCTCTGCCAGGAATTTTCAGCGTGAGTTTGGATCCTTCTGGCTTTAAAATTTGAACGTCTCATTAAATTTCCATAGTCATTATTCTTTTATCCATTTTTGGCAATGCGTGACAAAATCCTATCAAGTGACCATTGCGTGACAGAGAGGTCGAAATCGGACGCCATATTTACATTTCAGCATGCAACATGAGCGAGCAGAACAGCACATAAGCATTTCGCTTTAGCAAGCAATGGACTGGTGATGGAAGGTTTTACTACTTTTATGGATTGCTGTTTAAGAACAAGGGATAGGAATGTGGTTAGGAATGTGGTGGATTATTATGGTGGCCCAGCATTATCATAGTAAAATATGTAAGTTTTGGGGAGAAAAGAATAAAAAATGGAAAGAAACGAAAAATATAAGCAATCAAAATAGAAAAAAAGCGAGAAAAAATAATATTGCCATAAAATTTAATAATATAAAGTAAAAAAATATATGTTGACAAATTAAAAAGTAAAATGAAAATAAAGAAAAATAATTTAAGCACTAAAAAAATTTGGAAAAAATATAATCCAAAAAAAAGGAAAAAAAATCATTAACAAAATACAACATTGAAAATTAACATCGAAAATCAACATTAAAAATCAACATTGAAAATCAACATTGGGAATCGACATAGGAAAAAAAACCAACGTTATTTCCACGTGGCCTGTTGTTATCATAGCCCAGGATGCTCTGCACTGGCACACATATTTGACCTTTTTTGGGCTCCTGTGGTCTGACCCCAAATGAGGACGTGTCCTGTTGTTTGTATGAAGTGTGAAGATTGAACACTTCAGCTGACGCTTCCCTTCTTCTGGCGGATTTCGAAAACTTACATATTTTACTATGATAATGCTGGACCACAACGTGGCCTGTCGTTATCATAGAGCAGGATGCTTTATACGCGTATTCAATATATATTTCATCCATTAGCCAGTAGAGAGGTGATTAGAAGCTCCTGATGGGCCTTTGTTGGACACCAGCACATCGCACGAGCCCACTGGATAGCCAAAGTGTTCCGCGCAAGCAATCTTCAAGTTTTCAGGATGCTCTGCACTGGCACGCATATTTGACCTTTTTTGGGCTCCTGTGGTCTGACCCCAAATGAGGACGTGTCCTGTTGTTTGTATGAAGTGCGAAGTTTGAACACTTCAGCTGACGCTTTCCTTCTTCTGGTGGATTTCGATCCATTAGGGGTGCTGTTGGAAAGTTATAGGTCTTTGATCCACCATGCCGCCAAAAATGAGCCAAGTTTGGAAGCCCCTTCAAGAAAAAATGTCAAACAAAAGAACACAGCAAGCAACACGACCTCACAAAGGTGCTAAAGGAACGGCTCCAAGCGACATCATCGCGCAAAGGTAGACAGCAGAACCTGACAACAAGCAAACGTTTCGCCTGGTACAACCGAGAGAATTCGTCAAGTTTTCCAGCGATGATTTAACGCTTGAAAACTCAACATATATTTTTTACTTTATATTATTAAATTTTATGGCAATATTATTTTTTCTCGCTTTTTTTTTTTCTGTTTTGATTGCTTATATTTTTCGTTTCTTTCCATTTTTTATTCTTTTCTCCCCAAAACTTACATATTTTACTATGATAATGCTGGGCCACCATAGATTATCTCGGAGTCATCGATTAAATGTCAATAAGATGATGTACTTTGCCGGACTCCACGCGTCGCAATGGTTATCGTGTAGGATTCTGGAAACACCAGCACTTAAAATATTTGAATGTCATATCTTACAGAAGGTGAGCTAGACGTGACGTTTCTGCCATAGTTTAAGTCCAAATACCGAGGAAATCAAATGAAAGAAGACGTTTCTCGTTCCTTTTGGTTATCTGGTCACAGGCACCCGCCGATTGTTTTCCTTTCTAGCAGGTTAGTGTTGTGATTATCACGATTTTGAGAGCGTTAGTACTCAGCGCTGATGAAAAGCCCGAAAATAATTTATATACCAGGTTTTACACTAAAATTTCCTCTTTTGAAAGGTGAGAATTTTAGGTGTTTTGGTGATTTACCGAGTAGCGAATTTGCCGATTGAAAAAGTGTGCATAATTAAGAATTTTTGAGTAGCGAATTTTAGTGATCTTGAGCGGCCCGTCGTGACCTTGAAAATCAACCCACAGAAGTATTATTAGCCTTAAAAGACTTGAAAACCTCTCAAAACTACACTTCCAGGCTCAAAGCGGAGTTTTATTGTGATGCGGATTGAACAGAGCGAAGTTTATGATAAGCTATTAGTCACTGAATTTTGCGTGTTTTTCACGAGAGGTGGGACCCAACGGATTTTTGATTTTTTGGCGGGTTTACAAATATATTTCAAGAAAAAAAATCACACCACGTTTCTAGGCTTACCATAGGCTATCTCTGGGAAGAATATGAAAACTTTTTATTTTTTATCATGTGCCACGACTGGCTCAACGATAGTGAACATTCCCTCTTAATTTCTTTTGTATTTCCGTCATGCATAATAATGAGTTTTTTAAAACGCTATATTTCATTACAACAGGGTCCATTATTGAAAAGACGCGGAAACGTTTGCGATTTGGGCTTATTTTATAGACAAACCGTGCTACAAGAAAACGTTTCTCCTCAGTTAGTTATAATTATAGATAGTATCGCACACTAGCATTCCGGATTAACCTGAGTCAACTCGGTAATGTAAACACGAACGAGCGATATAATTATGGAATACGCTGGCATTTCGCTAGATCCACTCCGCGCTATAGAAATTCATAAAAGAAAGGGACCGACTGCGGATTTACCTTTGAATCTAAACAGTTCTAAAATAAGGTTCATATTTACAGTCCCGGGCTACACACACCCACTGCAAATCTATTCTAGTACTCCCTCCCATCGGGGAATCGAACCCGTACCACGCTTGTGAGAAAGCTAGCGCTTCAATTCCTCGGTCATCTCAATTCAAGTTTTAGTTTCTGTCGATTTCAATAAAGCTAAGCATTCCTGAAACTCGGATGTGATCAAAAGACGTTTTAATTTCGGTCTAATGAGTAATTAAAACAATTAAATAACATGAAGGACCGTCTAATTTGCTGTAACTGATAATTTGAGTAACGATGATACAGTACACAATAGCTTTACCGTTTCAGCCAGTCTTTAAAGGTCTTGTGCCTCAAGACTTCATTTTGCAACACATCACTCGAATGTATGCAGATTGTATTAACACTGTGATGAACGGAAAATCAAGGCTGGGATTTGGCCACGACTCACTCCAGAAGCGTTGGAGTCTTTTGCTGAATTTTTAAAGGTAACTGTGACTCCAGAGCAAGAGGCACTTGCCATACCATCAGAGAGGTAGTAAGAACTATAACTTGTAGTTATTTTAGCAGTTGCCGTATATCTAACACCAGCACGAATGGAAATCGCTTGAGAAAAGTACACCTCAAAGGTCTGGACACTTGAACTGGTAGGATAGGACCCATTCTTTTCAAACGATCAAGGAACTGCCACGATACAAACCAATGGTGACCTGGAAACTAGTTGAACCGCTATTAACTCCCCACAGACGGTACCCCTGGAGAATGGCGTCACCATCAGTCTGGAAATCGATTGCATCAACTCTGCTAGGACCGTATCCCCAACTACTGCTTGGACTTTGGGAGCGACTGCGCCAGCAGTTACAAACCAAAACTAAGCAAAAAAAAGGTACATGTAAAAAGCAAATATGCAGAACAAGCGTGACACTGAAAGTTTTTTTAACCTTATATTGCGACTGAGAGTCATTTTTGCAAGTCAGGAATAATTATTAATGCTTCGTTATCAGGTGTTGATTATCGTGTTTATTGTCATTGTTACTATTAGTGAGTCACAAGCACTGTTGCAAGCGGATACTGTTAGTGCCCAGACTTCCTCGCGTATTCGCGCTGTTGTTACTTTATAGTAATAATAATAATAATAATAATAATAATAATAAATTCGAATCAACAAATTTTTCGAAACGGATTTTACTATAAAAGTTAACGTTAAAAAACAACGACGTTTCGACCGATCAACGGTCATTTTCAAGTTGACGGATAAAATTGTTTAACATGCGATTATATAATAATCAATTGTAAAATGCTAATGAGGTACTGACTAAAACTCTAAAATATTTGCATAAAAACAATACGAGAAAATCGCGGCAATAATGGTAAGAACGCTAAGGCGAAAGAGACAATACTTAAAAGTGAATAATTAGGTAAAACTTTTGCGCGGATCGAATCACACTGTTTGTTCAGTTTTGGTTTAAGTTCACGAATAAAAAGCATTTCAAAAATCAACCAGTCTAATCTACTCTGACACTTCTTTAAAATCTTGAAATTTGTTTCGGTGGTCTCCGGATCCTTTCCATGCTCGTCCTTTGCGTGGTTGCCGATTGTTGATCGCTTATGTTCCTCCACACGTTGATGTAGGTGTCGACTCGTGAAGCCGACATAGTCTGCATCACACAGACCACACTTATAATAATAAACAACGTTTTGTTGATTAACAATTGGAGGTTTGTGTTCTTTCGGTTTGAATTCAAACCGAAAGAGTTACACGTCGCACCGTGCCTTATGATGATTGGTGAATTACGGTCCTCTTTATAGTTTGAAACACACCTATCATCAACAGCAGCACACCAGTTGATACCCGCATGACCTCATCGAGACCCGCAGTAAAAGTTCGAAAAGTCGTGTTCCACTTAACAAATAAAAAAGCCTTAACCGTGCTTTGTTCTGTTATAAGGCATGCAAGGAAGTGACGAGAGCACGAAAGAAGTAGGAAGTACTTCTTTCGTACTCTCGTCACTTCCTTGAGTGCCTTATAACAGAACAAAGCACGGTTAAAGCTTTTTTATTTGTTTTATAATAAAGAATTATTTCTTAATTTCCTCACGTATTCGGCTAAACTTTTCGGAAAACTTTATTTTCCAAATCCTACGAGTGGTGTCAGCCGTGCATCTGCACTCTTATAAGGCACGCTAAAACAGACCAATCACAATCCTTGTTAGAATGGCTCAATACATTCCATTGGTTAAGCACGACCAAGCTGTCAAAATATCAAACCTTCAAAGTTCAGAAACCATCAAAGTACAACTTGTTTTTTAGTCTAAAATCCCGATCAAAAAGCAAATTGTTCAGTGAAATTCGACGGAATTTTGGCTCATGCATTCGCTAAAAAGGCATATTGATCAAGAGCTAGTTTTAAAAGATACTCAGGAAGGTGAATTTTCAAGTGAAAATATTTTACTTGTGAAAAGCTTAAAACCTGGATCGGCTTGCATGGCGCCCAGCGTAGCGGGATTGCGTTGTTGAAAAATAAAATGATGATTCCGTCCACGGCGTCTTGCAGCTCACCAAAAAGGGTCACAGAACAGTTTACCATTAATGGGAGGAACGAGGAGCTCAAACTTGGAGGACGAAGTTCTTTCTTTGGACAATCCGTTTGCTATGTTTACTGATGCCTGTTTTTAAGCCGATGTTTTTTTCAAGTGATGGAAACCTCTACAACGACAGGTGAATTAAGCTTAAATAAATTTCAGGTTTGAACTTTTGATTTAATTGTTGTTACTTTTGTTCAGGACTGAAACTCGTATTTATCTCTCGACTGGATGTAAATAGTAATCATCTATACTCGTTTTGGACGCAAATTAAGAAGTAAGCTTAAGCTTACTTGAATTGTTTTTCGTTTGCTTTGCGAGGGAACGAGTGACTTTACTCTACTTGGCTGACTGTTTTTCGACGTACCTCAGCAATGTTAAGAAAATTTTTCCCTTATGTTATTAACACGTAATTGGAATGAGTCCTCGTAAACCACTTGTGTTTTCAGAAGTTGCTGAAATAAGGGTCCCCTATACCCCTCTGCAAAAATGCATTTCATGTGAAAATACTAGGACTTTTCAAGCGTCACGAATAATTCCCAAAATCCCTTCACGTTCACGTAAAAATTTAAGTAATTCGCGTTTCACGTTAAATTGAAAAACAAATTCACGGATTAATGCTCCCCATCAAGTAACCAGTTTAGGCTGTTTAAACTCCAAAGGTAGTTCGTTCTACTTGTAATCTCAATGTCGCTGGGTCTGAGAGGACTGTTAAGAGTAGTTATCTGTAAAAACCACCTTAAGCCATGCAAGATGGAAAAATCGAAATCCCTCAAACTCTTACGAAACTATTTCCGAAAACATCTATTTCTAGCACTCGAAAATAGCTTTATGATCCTCTAAAAGTTAGGCCCGGCTAGGGATGGTGGGACGGGGGGGGGGGGATACTAATGTACCAGATTTTTCCCCATAAGATACTGATATAGAGTGTTTTCAGTCACGCAAGTAAAAAACTAAAATCAGTCAACCATTTAATAGATAAAGTCAAGAAGTTGTGATATTATAGAATAGTTATAAATAAACAACATGCCAAAGTCTCAGGGCCGTGTGATGTCATGTGCTCGCGTTATTCGGAAAAGTGTACTACTTAAAATTATAGTGTTTTGTATGGGAAAACCAGGCTTTAATGTGGCATGCTTGTGAGCAGACATCTTCATGTCACGCGCTGTGAAAAACTTTAAAATTCAAACTGCTCTATTTTCAAAACAAAGCAGACTACCGAGCTGATAACATGCTAGCAGATACATTTCATTTCGTGATAAAGATAAAAATGCAAAAGTCTGACGTCACGTAAAAACCCTATATACCTCAAAATTCGGGGGAGCAGGGTTGGCGATGTGGTGAGAGCACTCGCCTTCCACTAATGAGTCCCGGGTTCGATTCCCGGACTCGGTGCCATATGTGGGCTGAGTTTGTTGGTTCTCTACTCTGCTCCGAGAAGTCTTCCTCAGGGTACTAAGGTTTTCCCCTCTCCTCAAAAACCAACATTTGATTTAATTTGATTTGATTTGAAATTTGTAATTAGTAGGAGAACAGCCACCTCGTGGAAGTACTACTAATAAATCGTTATTATTATTATTATTATTATTATATTATTATTATTAATTTTTGAAAAGCCTGCTACTAAATACCTGCAAAAAATTCATTTAATTCATGTCTTTTTACCTAATACCTAAAATTATGGGAAAATGAAATACCTTATTCCCGAAATGTGGCAAAAAATACCATATACCTAAATAAAAACGGCTGCAGATACCGTATACCAAAAATCCCCTAGCCGGAAAAGTGAGAGGACCAAACGGCTGCGCAATCTGACAAGGCAGGTTTCTGTTCCTGTCAGGACTTTATTTTGGTGCTTTTAGTATCATTCATAAGGATAAAATTGGCAATAAATGCTAACCCGATCAAAAGTACTAAGCTTTATTTTCTACCTCTTAGTTAGTAATCAAGAAAAGATGTCTTGATAATATATTTTTTGCCCATTGTTTGCGACCCTTAATAAGCCTTCTTTTCCTAAAGGCGCATTTGAAGTTAGTGAAGACATCTTGAATTCAACCATATGCCCTCGTCATCGCGACTACTGTCCTCTAATTGTACGTTTCTCATCGGACACGGCTGTGGATGGCATTTACGCGTTAAAAGTGCGATAAGTTGTCCCCCAGGGAATTTAGTACCATTGTTGGTTGTTCGCTGTATATGTAAATAGAAAGCTATGACTTCCGGTTGATTCAAACACATAGAAGCCGGAAGTGCAAAGAGATAGAAACCGTATCTGCATACGGCTTTTTAAATGACAACTAGATATTTTTTTTTGTTATTTTCCCCTCAATTTCGAGCAAAAGCAGCTTGCTATAAATGAAGCGCTTTATGTCTTAAGGCCACAATTCAAAACCGAAGATAGCGCTCAAAGAAAGGTTGATTCGCACGTGTTCGTGGATCTAATGTAACGTCATCTTCAACCGTGTCACGTTCAGGACTGTGGAGGTTTGGTCGACCGGCTTTTCGACTCAGTCGACATGCCAAGCCATTTCAGGTAAAAGATATTTAAAAGTAACGCGTTCTTTTCGCTGCTCGATGCTTAGCTTTAAGAAATAACTGTTTTGCTGGACTTGTGTTGGCCATATCGACGAAAATCTGTTATTTTAATGAGAGCTCACTGTTGCGTGCACGAACGGTTTTCAAGAATTTAAATGTTGCAGCTTTATTGAGGCCATTAAGGTGTTCCAATGCTTAGAACATAGAAAAAAAGTACCAAATGACGAGAAATAAGTCATTTTGAGGCAAAAGTACCGATTGAATCTAGTGTAGACAGATTTTCCTTGGCGACAGGGAAACGGTTGTTAATGCCTCGAGTCCTAGAATTCGCTCATGTCGCGTAATTGTTTTTGTTTGTGTAACTTTACCATTTGAATTGCCCCAAAATTTTATTACATATACTAATAGAGGAGACATTGCTGTTTTATAAGAACGGTACATTAAGTTCGAAAGCCATGTACCAAGTAATGATTTTTGTCCGCAAAGTTGGCTAATTTCGACACTTTTGAAAATATCTATTTGTAACAATATTTTGAAAACTTAGCAAAAATTGTTGTTTCAATATATTTGTATTCTGGCGACAACAGAGTATGAGGGAAGGTTCCTTCAATCAAAATAATATGAATTGACAGACCAGTTTCTTTAATTGATGTACACGACACCAAATTAAGTATAGCATTTTTGGCATGTCTGAAGGCGCTCCCAAGGATAAAAATTAAAATGTGGCCTCAGCAGAAATAAATAAATCCAAAAGAACTGAAATTTGTGTTTTCCGAAATAGTCTCGTAAGGCGTTTATTCCGACAAAGTTTGAGGGATTTCGATTTTTCCATCTTGCATGGCTAAAGGTGGTTTTTACAAATAACCACTCTTAATTCACCTGTGATGTAGAGGTTCTTGAAAATAAGTATCCACTTTAGTAAAAACACGAATATCCAAAAATAGCAAGCGGTTTGTCCTACTCGTTTGAGCTACTCATTACTCCCATTAATGCCGCGGTAATCTGAAACCCTTGAAGTGTTGAATCATTTTGTTTTTCAACCACACAATCCGAGCGCCATGCAAGTGGATCCAAGTTTTAACTTTTCCTAAGAAAAATCTTTTGCTCTTCAGTTTTATCAACTGTAAATTCACCTTCCTTCCGGAGTATCTTTAAATTAGTTTCTGATTTGTATGCCTTTTACGCAAAAGAAGATTACGTTGTTTTGCTCAAAATGAAGAAACCCACTGAATGCGAAATTTTGAGCCGTAGAGAGCATGCGAAAAATTAAGTCTCGTTTTGGTTTGGGTGTCCCACACCTGGCTTGAGCCTGCGATCCAATCGAAAGCCAGTACTTGGTCAGCAGTCAACTTAAAAAAAAAAACAAATGACCTCCATGAGCTTTAAACTTCAGCCCGCGATATGGTCACGTGATACTGGCCAGCGGATGCCTTGTTTTGACAGGTGTCAATTGACCATAACATGGATGTCCGAGGATGTCTAATATTAACGATGTATGCTGTAGACTGGGTGGTCAACTGGAGTATGGCTGCCATGTTCGAATTATTATCATTATTATTATTATTATTATTATAGGACATTTCACAGCGCATACATGAATAGGTCTACGTACGTACGTGGGCACGTACGTACGGTAACCAAAACCAAATTTTCTAGAACAGATGGGTTACCATATTTTCTTACCAATGGTGCTCCGCTGGGCGGCCGTTCGGGCCGCCGGAGACTCGCTAATAAATGAGCCGAAGTGTTTTATCAAGTTTAAAACACGAGGCGCAGGCGAGTGTTTTAGGACTTGATAAAACACAAATTGCGAACGTACATCTATCCATTCTTACAGTAAAAAATTAGATTTTTGGTTATTTTAGCCTAGAAAATCGGATGTAATTTTCAGCCGTCCTGTCAAACAAGACTGCTCGAGGTAAAGCCACCAAAGCCAAAGCTGTGACTCTACCACTAGTGCTAGCAGTTTATCCTGATGGTAATCAACAAAAAAAACAAACAAACAAACAAAAAACAGGAGAGAGATTTAAGGAGTGCAGAGAGATCTAACAAGCAGGTGGTAGTTCCAGATACCATAGATGTCACGTGGGCAGACGATTGCTCAATGTCTTTGGCCGATAGTGGGGTTTGAACACCACAACTACGGGTTTATGAGAGAGACTCAGCGCGACTTCATTAATGAGTGATAGGACAAAAAGCACTCTCACCAGATCCGGAGGACAAAATATCAACGTGAATAATACGGCCCTATTTTCGCATATATTCGCTTTGAAGAAGGGATAAACGCTGTGAAAAAGCGTCAGCAATCGAATTTTTCTTGGGTAGCCAATTTACGTTTGTTGATAGATCAAATTTGTTTTCACACCAATTCCCCCCTTCCTCAATCGACGAAGCACCACAGTTTCTTCAGACAACCGACATTTGAATCTACTTCCTCAACCCGATCCATAGCTATATTTTCTATACATTTGCTCTCCGACAGTAGAAAAGGAGAACTTTGAATCGGCAAAAATTGGTCATGGATGCAAGCTAGATGTAACAGCCAAAAAATTGTTTAGTAAAATGCCCTATCAATTTAATGAATCTTGAATATCGATACCCAACAAATAAAGGTTAGCTCAAGACAAATATCAAATTTATTATTTACAAAACTCCAATAGCAAAATGTTGGAAGGCGATAACTTGATTGAGCTCAAAAAGGTTCGCTTACCAGAAACTCGATAAAATAAAGCCGTTTAATTCTCAAGTTTCGAGAGCAATAACCAGCTATTTACTGGAACTGCCGTTCAATTCCCTGTTTGAAAGTCTTGGGAAATGGCTTAAGGTGGAAATAAACCCGTTTTGCGATGCAGGTAAGCCGTACTTATGATAAAATCTGCCCGAGATATGTCGATTTGTTGTAGGCGTCAACTTCAACTTCAACTTCAACTTCAACTTTATTAACTATTTTGAAAAGTCGCAACTGCTCATACATGTGTTGTTACAAACGACCATAACTTTAGAAATACTGAAAACGTACAGGGGGTTTTGCATAGGTTCGCGGATAAAGGACTACACTTTTCGGCTTTGTAGACTAGAGTGTTTAACGAGGTCCCAAACTTTCAAAACTAGCTCTTGAAACAAGGAAATTTCCAGCCATCGTTCGACAGCGATTGATAGTGTTTAGTAATACGCGTGATTAAGTCTTGAAACAATCTGTTAGTCTTTCGCAAAACTGCAAACGTTGATAAGTGAATTGATGTAAGATCCATTGCTGGATGATGCGAATCAAATATTTTACAGCGACACGAAAAATGGCAATTTTATGCTGTTCATAGACGTTGCGACGGGCGCTAACCAGGCGAAATATTTTATGGCTCCTAACTCCACCGAAAACCCGTTTCGATTCAAACCAAATCCGTTTTTATTCTAACCTTGGTAAAGTCTTTCAGTTACCAGAGTTTCAGGCGAAATTGTTTTTGATAGAAATTGATTGGGTGGTTTTTACAGAGACAGCCTCTTAATACTCAATTGCAGTTAATTAAAGCCATCAACAGGATTTTATGGGCAAATTTTGGAGATCAGATGAGCCGTTTCTTCTTCTTGATCCCTCCTTTACCTCTTCCAACATTAATGTTCATTTTCGTGCTTATTTTCTCATGCGCATCTCTCTTTCTCTTTCTCAGAAAGAAGGCAACTACTATATGACTCAATCTTAATCCAGAAATTATCGCGCTCATAAGCAGCTCAAAAACAAAAGGTAACGTTACAAACAAAAAGAACTTAATCCTAGTTACCAGCGCACGTTGTTCCATTGCCGATGAATCCTGAGGTGCAGGTACAGTTGTAGGACCCCACGGTGTTATTACACACAGCATTGACGTCACAATCATGGGTATTGCTTGCGCATTCGTCAGTATCTTATAGAGATAGAAAATCCCAAGATCAAAGATACAACGCCTAGTTGAACTATAAATTAAAATCAGTAATGAATTGCTAAATTTCTAACAACTTTTTTCGTATCACTCGCAAATTGAAAACAGCCGTTCTAGATTGGTGGTACAAAAATAAAGTAATAGTAGGAGTTAAGAAAAGAGAAAAAGAAGAAGAGAGAGATCGATAGAAAAAATAACAAATAAATAAATGGATAAAGAAGTTATTAGTAAATAAGCAAAATAAATAGGGTTTCACCGTCAGTGGATATAGGATTGAGTACGAAAATTAATTTGGCATATGGAGCCAAACGAGGCGTCTCTGAACAAATGCAAGTTTTAAAAGCCTTGAAGTTTTCTATGATTTCACTCATCAAAATAAACAGAAATAAGTAGCCGAACATTTGAAATTAAAATGAGAACTGGCTTCTCATTAAAAAGAAAACTTGTTACGACCTTACGACCTTGTTACGAATTACCAGCACTCGGCTGCACCTCATAACCTAAAGCAAAGAGCTCGAAATCTGGAGCTTTTTTGTACTGCCTCTGCAGTGTTACGGACGCCAGAGCCTAAAGTGTGGTTGCATATGATCGCAAACGATTGCAGACAATCGCGGATCACAGATCGCAAACGATTTCAAACAGCTTTGTTTCCATATCATCGCAAACGATCGCAAAGCAAAGTTTTAGCACAAATTCAGTCCGAAGAAATTATCAAAAGTACGGTCTGTGGACAATGTACGGGTTCAGGTAATCGAGACTGTAAAGTTCTTTATGAACAGAAAATCGTCCCAATGCAGCTGCTACTGAGCATTTTCGTTCCCTATGGAATTTTATCTTAGCATGCATCTGTCGCAGATATCTTGAATTCCTTCCCAAATTTTGCCCAGCTGTTTGGCTTTTCCCTTTTATTCGTAAAATCTCACTATTTTGATCGTGAAAACACTCGTACAGCGCAAGTACTCCCATCAATTTTTTTTAGTAACGCTGCCGTGTTCGCTCTTGCCCACCCTACTTGTTTCTGACATCAGTAAGCGTTGCAACAAACAGACATGGAAGCTTTGTTTCTAGGAAACATGGCTTTGAATATTACGGAATGTGTTTCGATCACAGATCGTACCATATGATTGCACGATCGCAATAGATCGAGATAGAACATAATTCTATCTTCTGCGATCGTTTGCGATCGTAATCGCAGGATCGCAAAACGATGGCAGAAGTGTAGTTACCATTAAGGCTGGTTTCCATCTGATCGCAGACGCATCGCGGATCGCAGATCGCAAAAAGTTCTGATCTGCGATCGACACACTTCTGCGATCAATAGCGATCTTGTGATCATGTGGAAACCAAAGTTCTGCGATCTACGGTCAAAACATATCCCACAATATTTGTAATTCCGACAACGTGCGAGTGCATTTGACATTTCCGCTGACCGAAATGTATGGCTACAGTCGGCTCTGCGATCGTTTGCAATCGTCTGCGATTATATGGAAAAGGCTCTCTTTGTGATCGTCTGCGAACTGCGATCTGCTATCCGCGATCGTCTGAGAATGTCTGCGATCATATGGCGACCAGCCTTTAGGCTCGATTTCCGCCGACCACTGCGCCACTCACTCTGCGATCCGCGATCGGCTGCGATCATATGGAAACCGGGATTTAGCCTCAACCGAAACAATAAAATAAAATATAAATGCAATCAACCACCAAAGCGAGTAAATATAAGAGAAGTTAATGCACAATATCTTTAAATGCAATCAACACCAGTGGTAATTCAGGGGCACCCGACGACAACTTTCGGTAGATATCTGTTCAGTGGAGGGTAATTCGCCTTGGGTTTTCGGCGTCGATTAAAGAGTGCACTCGGATTTTCGTAACCAAAACGTGGCCTAAAATATTCGCAATTGGGAAATCATAGCTCCTGAGATTTTCGGAAAGGTCGTAATTGCTGTATTTGGCAGTCAAAAACGTCAGCTAGCATTTTCGGAAAGAAAATAGTTCTCTAGAAAGCCCGTGCAAAGTTCATTTCAGCTTGCATTTTCTCAAAGTAAGATTTTGTTCCCTAACATTTTCGGGCAATGAAATTTTCAGCTAGGGAATCCGAACAGATAAAATTTTTCTAGCTTATGAAAACATATCTTTAAACAGACTTCAAACACCCTAAGGTACTTAAAAATGCCTTTCTACAGCTTTTAGTTGTTTTGGCTCGTTGGGTGCCCCTGGTAATTCTCAGCTGCGCTACTAGATTGGCTCTTTCAATTTTCTCGTAATTTAATTTGGAAAATAAGGCCATTGATAAATATCTACTTAAGAGTACAGTCATGTAATACAACTATTTTACTTCAGAGAAAACGCTAATTTACCACTGCATGTTTTTCCATTTCCAGAGTACCCAAGTTTGCAAGTGCAGAGATATGATCCTACTGTATTATTGCACACAGCATTGGCGTCACAGTCATAAGTGTTGGTTGCGCACTCGTCTATCTCTGAAGGACGGAAAAACAATGCAACAAGTCAGCTTTGTTCGATTTTACTCTTTCAGTTAAGAGCTCTAACAGAGATTCCACATGCACCTTTGATGTCACAGTTACGAGAGTATATAATTGGTTGTGCAGTTGTCAATATCGAAGCAAAGAAGCAAAAAATAACTGATGCCAATGCCGTGTCTGCATTACACCATGTTGATACAAAGGAAACAGATGGACTAATTCTAACACGTGTTTTTCTTCTGCTAACATAGAGGGCAAAATTACTAAATGCTGATTGGTCGATGAAGAGAGTATTTTTTTCTTAAGTTTCGTTTCCAAAGAGGGCAAAATTACTCGCTCCCGAGTAAAGGGCTTTCATTTTACCACGGCATCTTGCAGCTCACCAAAAAGGTAAACAGAACAGTTCACCGACATTAATGGGAGGAACGAGTAGCTCAAACTTGGTGGAAGGAGTTCTTTCTTCCGACAAATCATTTGCTATTTTTACATTTTTACGGATCCGTGTTTTTACTAATTTGGTTGCGTATTTTCAAGTGGTAGAAACCTATAGAGCACATGTGTATTAAATTACTTGTTTGGTTTAATCATTGTTACTTTTATTTAGGAATTAAACTCGTATCATTTTCTCGAAAGTATGTAAATAACAATAATTTATCTATACTCGGTTGGGATGGAAAGAAGCCTAAGTTGAATCGAATTGTTTGTTTGTTTCTTTTCTCGTTTTGCTTGCGAGCAAACGAGTGTTTTTACTCCACTTGGCTGCTGGTTTTTCGAGGTACCTCAACTGCTGAGAAAATTTTGCCCATATGTTATTAACGCGTAATCGCGATGAGTCATCGTAAAATTAACGATTATTATCACTTGTGTTTTCAGGAGTTGCTAAAATTGCGCGACGAGGGCAATTTCAGCAACTTCTTAGACACCAGTGATATTAATCTTTAATTTTACTCTGTCTAATGCGATGACCTATGCTAACAGTGAGCTACAGATAATATCAAAACACCACTAACATGGAAGTAAGGCACAACGTAATGTGACTTAGATGGCGTGACGGACCCGTCTTAACAAAGTTCATCGGCGACCTTCTTCAGGGCACAAAGTATCTTAAGTCAATTGGGAGTCTATAACATACCAAGAAAATAGGTAAGGGAGCATTACCCAGATGAACTAAATGCATATGGAAAACATTCAGCTAAGCAGCGTGCTAAAAATAACTTCTATTCCATTCTGAAATGATGGCATATCCAGCGGTACTATTTGACTTCCACTATAACAGGCACCAGTAAATTCCTGACTTTTGTGAGCTTGTTCTCAAGCAGTTTTTCCCTTAACTTAGACGAATAAATTTTCAGTGAGATAGACATGTTAGGGTTACTAGTGCATGTTCGTCCATTTCCAGAGAACCCAGTTGCGCAGGAGCAGTTATAAGACCCCACAATGTTGGTACATGCAGTATTGATGTCGCAGTTGTGGGTGTTGGCACTGCATTCGTCAATATCTTGAAGAAGAACAAAGTATGCCATTGTCTTTTCTTCTCTTGTAAAATGACTAAAAGTGTAGATTTGACATGCATCTAACATTTTAGAGGGTAGGTGGAATCGGCAATCGGTCTCTATTTAAAAAAAATGTAACCGTAAATTTTTTGTGTTCTTCTTGCAAATGCTGTTTAAAATAGGAGTTGTAAAGTTCATTTACTTTAACAACGTTAAAGCAGTTCTAAGCAGTCCGGCACTTAATAGCTTTTACATCCACTTAAATGTATCTATACAACCTCTAATAATAATAAAATTAAAATGAGTTGCCTTACACATAAGATTAAAAATGAAACTGGTAGCATTCCAGATGTCTTCTTTGATAGCCTGACTCCAGTAAATAATGTATCCAACTACAATACAAGATTTGCTAGTAATCTTAAATTTTTTAGGCGAGAATATTGACTAAAATGGGTAAGTCAACGTATAGATTCTCTAGTTCAAAGATGTGGGAAACTATACCTCTCAGAATTAAGTGTCTGCCCCACCATACTTTTAAGAGAGAGTATAAATACTATCTTCTGCATTATTAAAATTGTTTTTGTCGCTGCTGCTGTTAATTTATTTCATTTTGCTGTTTTCTATTTTATGGTAACATAAATACAATGCATGTAGTCGAACTTAGCTGAATATTTAATTTCTTGTGCTGCCATTTACTTGACCATGGCGGTATCCAACCGGAAGGCTTTCGATAGTTTGGCCACCGCTCAAATATAAATTTATTCCTTAACGGCTTAACACTCCTTAATGCTTTATTATTGTCATCTCTTTACCTTAAAAACTGTATTTAAATGCCTATTACAGTGTAAATGAAAGGAGAATTGAATTGAATGGCATGACATAAACTTGCTCGATGATGGTTAACGAAACTTCTGGGTCATTTTCTCGACATAACAGGTTACCAAAGAAAAAGAATAGCCTACTAAAAACAACTCTAACCGTCACGATAATCACCATGTTATGTTGTATTACTGTTTTGAGAATTAGAGGTAAAAGGTCGCTTGAATGGATTGAGAGTCTCGTGAAGTTTTTGAAATCTCGAGGTGGCTCTCTTTCTCCCTGTTCTCCTACATCTTCAGGATAATTTTTTTGTATATAACCTCTGCAATTTATTATCAAGTTCCTTGATTTTATTGGCACAAACTAACAGACAGCGAGACTCCATAACAAAGTGATATACTCGGCTTTGGATTCATATCGCGCACCCCAGTCAACTGGTACAGTTGTGTACTTCTCGAAAACCAGTCCAAGTAAACCAGTCCCAGTCTGAGTAAACTATATAGTTACAGCCAAATTCGTTGTATCGCGCTGTGCCTTTTTCAAACTTCGAACGGACTTGAAGTGGGGGACGGTGCTATGCAAATGACAACACAAAGCGTTCTGATTGGGCTATTCACATAATCCCGCCTCCACTCAAATGATGAGCTAAACAGAAAAACCCAAAATGCCTTCGCAGTTTGCAAAACGCGCAGCGCGATACAACGAATTTGGCTGTAAGTGTTCCATTTCGATAACAGCTATTCATTTAAAAGGAAGAAAAATTATTTTAGGGTATTTGCGAGTGTATTTACCGGTGCATGTGTTTCCGTTTCCAGAGAACCCAGCTTTACATGTGCAGTTGTGGGATCCCACGGTATTGTTACATACAGCGTTAACATCACAGTTATGGGCGTTGGTTGCACACTCGTCTATTTCTATAAAAGAAAAAGAAAGAAAGAAAAAAATACAAGAATACTAGGTAAATCTATTGCACCTTACCTTTTTATACATGAATGTAACTGGATCTAACAAAAGCAATGGAGTTAGACGGCTAAGTCGTTACTTCTAATCCTGGCTGAAACGAAGTTTGATCCATTTAACCCCCAAGAGACAGCAAAAGGAAAACCGTACGTAACCAGAAATGGAAAGATACCCTGACAAAATTCGATAATTTAAGGAGATAATTAATTTAAAATTGTATTGGCCAAATATAATACATTCTTCATGAGAATAAATGCACGTGAGTCTTAAAGGATGATGCTACTATACTACTAGAGTTTCGTTCAATAGGCCTTATAACAATATTTGAAATTTGGACGTAATTGAGACAACAGACGAGAGCTGACATTTGTTGAAAGAAAGCCTTAAAAAAAAAGGCTGACCACGTTCAAGAAGCATACCTAATACCTTTTATAATATAGTGGAGATACAGTTCCGTTAAGCCTGAGAATTTCACCAACTTTTACCTGGAAAAAGGGAACCTTTCCCATTTGTCACAGGAACATCTCCAAAACGTCGATGCTTATTTAGAGCGAATTCTTTTGTGACTGATTCCTTTTTCAGTTTAGGAATAAGATCATACAAGGAATGCATGTAATTTCCCAACATAATACGTATTATGAACACGAAATACTCTTGGCGAAACTGACTTTTAAGTCAGAATTTTTATTCTACGCGCTGGTCTTATTAAAAGACCAGAACGTAGAATAGTCTGTACAGAGCGTGTGGACCTGACTTCTACTGTCACGTCAAGTGCCCAGCAGACCGCACACGATTTTCCTGCCAAAAATTCCAAAAAGAAGACATATTCTGTTCATTCTTTTCAGGCCGTAAACGGATTAGGTCCAAAAGAGCTCACCCTTAAACTTTATTAACATGTGTTTTATAGTTACCAAAACATCTTCTTCCGTCACCCGAGTATCCGGCTTTGCAGGTGCAGTCGTAGGATCCAACCGTATCCCGACAGATGGCATTGACGTCGCAACTGTGGTGGTTGGTAATACACTCGTCTATAACTAAAAGGAAACAACTTAAATTACTTTCATTATCACAGGTCCGTACAAGAGCTACACAAAGCGTTGTATCAGTGCATTTTTCAACAAGTAGGTCATGAGCGTGAGTGAGTCAGTTATTGAGAAAGACATGGTACCTCGATAGTCTACCGCTGCTGGCCTAAACTCCCGAAAACGTCCTCTGAATGTAATCATTAAATTTTTCCTAGCAGTTAGATGTAAACTCAGTTTCTGCTTGAGGATTTGGACAGTGCTGAATTATTTTACAGACACAGTCGAACCTCTCGTAGGCGACAAATGAAATGTCAAATACTATAGTCGCTTATGGAATGTGGCCAGTTACAAGATGTCAGACCACAGGAGTCTTCATATTTGTACGACAAATTCAATCTATGTTTTAATTCCAGACTACAACGTACACGTGTGTTGCATGTTTATTCATTCTCGGGGAAAACACCCTTGTTGTCTCATTTACGTCTGTCGTGCCAGTGAATGGCGAAATTGCAATATCTAACAGACTTGCGTCCGTGGAAGTGGTCCCTTAAATTATACATGATTTCAAAATGTCAGCCCTAAAAGTGGTCGCACTCGCTTTCGAGAGGTGTTCGTCTACAAAAGGTACGATTTGACTAGGAAATGTTTGGTATTTTGAAAAATTGGTCGCTTACAGGAAGTGATCGCTTACAAGAGGTGGTCGCAGATGGAAGTTAGGCTGTATAGCCTCAGTCATGAAATGAAGTAGTATTATCAAGCAGTTTTTTCGATCTATTTTAGTGATGTCTCTGTAACTTAGTCGATAGAAATAACAATGACCATTCGACAGAATTCTGTTAATTCAAATGCATTTGCGGTTAATCTTTCCTCTCTAATCTTTAATTGCAATAACAGTCTTTATTCTTATCTATTCTTATCTTCAATGGAAATGGCAATAAATACTACTTTTGATGTCAGTAACATCTTAAAAGATCCAAATTAATAACCTTCTTACCTTTAAAACAAGTAAAGTTATAGCAGTTATCGCAAGGCACATCATTCCAAGTGTAGCCATGCCTCGCACCAAGAGTATGCACGCAGTCTTCATTTCTCCAGTCGTTTGGTTGTCGCGGTGCCCAAAATCTAAAACTACTTATTTCTCTGTTAGTCCAAACGAACGATCCTTCGACACTTCGGTCATTGAGACCTATCCACGACCTCTCTCCGCTGTGTCGGTGCTGGATATACACATTTTCCTCTTGGTTGTGAACCGTTACAAGTTGTGAATCCATTGCAGAACAGTTTGCTACAGCAGTAAGCCAGGACGCGCACATAGAGCTCGTGAAGTAGCAGTAACCACTAAAGTAGCCCCATCCAGACGGGCATATTTCTGCATACGCACGAAAAAAGGTATTTTAATCGAATAAACGTAAGGATAGACAGTCACTTTAACTAACGATAGCTTAAAGACGGAACGAAATTTGACGACTGATTCAAGAATATTGTACGCTCAGTCATCACAACTTAAAATTTCTCCAATAAATTAATCATAGGGTGTAAAGAAATCTCTTTGGGTATATGGCGATGGAAATGCTTTGCAACCAAATTTTTCCAGTTCTTCTCCCCAATCAATAAAAAGTGACCATGGTGTATTTTTCTTTTCAAAAACCCGCCTTGACATTTATCATCTTTCTTATGTGTTAGGCGCACCTCACGTTAGAGAGACCCATGCAGGTTAACTAAAATCATCTTCACGCAGCAATCATAAAATATGCCATTTTGCCTTGTGTGCGCACATCCTAAATTAAACGAATAAATTTACGTTTCTTGGATGTACTGAAATAGCTTTTACCTGACAAAACTGTGTACGCTATGGACAGCGGGTCGTATCTTGTTTCATATAGTTCTTTGAAACAAACACGGAAGCCAGTTTTGTTGATATACTGTGAGTGGTAAAACAAACCAGAAATGTACAAGATTCAATCAGATGTAAAGGCAAGATCACATTTTCATTAAAATTACCACATTCTCAAAGTTACTTGCAGATCGAAAATATCGGCCTTAGCTACAGTCAACGTTTTGACTAGCGCCACAATTTGTTTGCATGGAAACCGAAATTGTCTACATTTTTTTTATTTATTGTCAAAATGAACTATGGACTCATCTAGAAATTTTGTCAAAACCGCTCAATTCATAAATTTGTCAACTATATATTGATGCATTGAATCTTTATACCTCGACCCAAGCAGTTATGCCATTATGTAATGGACTAAGATTCCCGCCTGCAGTGGAATGGTTTGCAGAAACAAACACATGTGGAGTGACGTTGTAAACACTGGCAAAGGCGACGTCCTGTAAGAACAAAGAAAAGTCTTAAACTTACCAGCTGATAATTTGGGGTTAGAGCTAGATTTTGCACTAATCAGAGTTTTTATGTCAAACGTGTTTGAAAGATGCTATCAATAATATTTTACAACGAACCTAGCCTGGTCTAGAATAGACCTCATTCGCTTGTAGATTTTGTTTTCCCCATACATATCATGCGATGATACGAGGAGATTTAGTCCTTTGTCTTGTTCATTAAAAGGAGTGCACACAGACATATTCATGCTTGCATGCACTCTTTTTAATGAACAAGATAAAAAATTAAATCTCCTGAGTATCATCACATAACCTGTATTGGGAAAACAAAATCTCTAAGCGAATAAGGTCTATTCTCGGAAAAAATAAGTAATTTCCCAATGTTCCCAACAGGAGTCGCACCTAAGGCCTTCTGCTGAAAGCGATTGCATGCGTCTTTAACGACACAAGATTTTTTCCTAAGCGTAGAAAGTCAGATATTTTGGATTTTCATTTTAAACGATTATGCATTTAACTGTAAAGATAAAATCCGCCACCAAATCGCTGATTTATCAATTTTTCGTATTTTGCTCATGTGACTGGTCAAGTGATTAAAGTTATTTGTAAAAGCAAAGAGGACTGGAAACCTGGAGAAAGTTACTGCCGATAAACCATCGGCTCTTTCAACTTCAATGAAAAAACCGGGGAGAATTTTCAGTTAAATGGAACAGGACAAATTTTTCTCAATCAAAACGGAACGGGACGAGCGTGTTCCTTTTGCACTGAGTCACTCTTTAAGAGACTGGGTATTAACCAAACGCCACCAAACCGCGCGTTTTATTCATCAAGGAGCATGGAACTAGTGGAACACCGCAGATGGTACAGGATGTTTCGGTCATTCCTTTTTCCCGAAAATTTTCCATTGGAAAAGTCTGTTCCATTTGATTTTTCACTGGAACATCGGGTTTTTCCATGCAAAAGGAAAGCGCCCCACATTTCTGAACATATTTTTAAACCCAGGCCTTCAACTAAACGAGATCTCATAGTGCGCTAATGTAGCGTTCACTCCAGGTGGCCCCTGAAGATGTAAGATTTTGTAAAGTGTCTACCAATTGCTAAAAACCCTAAGTGCAGCCTGCCAACTCCATATTCCATTATTGCATGTTGATTAGTCATTTCAGAAGGGAAGACATCAGGAACTTTAAATGTCAAAAAGCTGCCACAAAAAGCTGTTCATGAGTACTGACCTTACAGTAAGCACCATTGTGCTGCACATCAGGAGGTCTATTGTTCACAAAGTAAATCGAGTTATGCTCTGAGAATGGAGGCTTGTGAAGGTACGTAAACGCCATCCAATCCTGACAATGATTAAAATCAACAAACTTAGACTCTTCATGTGTGGTTAAGGGACTCTCGACCAATGAATAAAAGCTAAAAAAATACTTTGGCTGGTATCCTAGAGGGCCAAGTTTTCGGTGCCCTGGCGTGATCAGGAAAACATGCTTTCTAAGATGAAGCGATAATTCAGCTTCCCCACACAGTCTTGTCTTCGTTTGAATGAGCAAACAGTTGTGCGCGCTGTTTAAGTCCGTCCACACCAAAACAAAGAAGTCGAAAATTGAGCTGTTTACGAGAATTGCCCTTCAATGTGGAGAATGGACCTAAATGAGTTGCAAACAAATGCTGGAGTTGTAAACTGAGTTATCTTTATACAGTTGCAACAAGAAACGATGGAAGGAAGCCGAAGGATGGAATGAAGGTGGAGGTACTAAAAGATGAAGGGAAGGGAAGGAGGGAGGCGGGAGTTAGGGAGGAGTGGATAGATGAACGGCTAGTTAGCTGGCTGGCTGGATGTATGGATGGATACATAAATGGATAAATCTTAGGTGGGCTGGTAGCAGGCCGAATATAAAATAAATAAGGCATGATCATGCTTACGACATAGATATCCTCGTGGGCCCCTGCATAGTTCTGTAACTCTCGCATACATATTTTACAGGACGACTGCGTGACATCTTCGACCCAAAGAGAACAAGCATCCCGTTTTAGTCCTGGATTGTTATGCTTGGCCGTCACAAAGACTGACGGCTGGACTAAAAACTTGCCCTGAAACAACAATAAATACAGTTATAAAGTCGATGAGTGGTAACCTCTAAAAGCAAAAAGTGTAAAACCGGAACTTCAGAGCCTCTTTTGGTCATTTAAATCTCTACAGAGAGCAGGGATGGCGCAGGGGAAAGAGCACTCGCCTCCCACCAATGTGGGTTGAGTTTGTTGTTGGTTCTCTACTCTGCTCTGAGAGGTTTTTTTTTTCCGGGTACTCCGGTTTTCCCCTCTCCTCAAAAACCAACACTTCCAAATTCCAATTCGATCCCGAATTTCGAGGGCCACAAGTTTGTCAGTCATCGACTGTTACATGTCACCCTTGTTAAAAATAAACAAACCAAGTTGATTTACGGGGCCCTATATGCGCCACCACTGGACGCGGATGAGGACTGATGACTCTTCAAAGCTAGTTCTCTTTCTGTTTTTGTTTTTTCCAACAAAAGCTACCAACAATGTGATATTTGCTGGGACGATCCCTTGTAGCTAGTGAGTTTTCGCTCGTGTAAAAAAAATCGCCAAATATCAAGTAAGAACAGGAGCCCATAATAAGAGTTGAATGTAATAGTGCAATATATAATATAAGAAGGGCTGAAAGATAACGGAAGACCTAGTTACTCCTTGATTATCACAAAATAGGTCACTAACCAGTGGAAAATTCACAGTTTCACAAGTCGTCCCAGTCCACCATTGCGATAAGCGCACTTCTCCTGCCACCCCTCCCACAGGAGCTCCTTGATACGCAGTCCAGTCTATTGTCACGTTAGCAGTCGATTTCCGCTCGTTAAATCCCGCCGCCATCACGCAGGCAGTGAATTGATGAAAATAAACGTTTTCGACCCAAGACACAGCCGCATCGTGGACATATGACTTGTCGCTGGTATCGATATGATTGACAGTTATTTGCACTGCAATGGCTTTGTCGGGGTAGAAAACATAAGGCCTGAAACGAATTATTTCACAATAAGAATACCCCAGCGAGGGAATATGGGGCATGTGACGCCGACCACGCTGAAACGGAAATCCTGCAAGAAGAATAATCAGAAACACAAATCATTTATGTAGGGCAGTGATTTGACGTGGCTTCATGTGGATTGACTTAAGAGTTTAGAGTCAATGGGCCCTTTGCAGGATGTCAGTCACGTGGTACAGAAACCTCCGTGCTGGGACGCCAACAACCCACTGGGACTAGACAAACAAAGAGCTTGCATCATTTAAAATGGTGAGTTTCTTTGTTTGTCCTGTCCCAGTGGGTTGCTTAGGTCCCAGCATGGCGTTTTTGTACCACGTCACTGGCATCCTGCAAAGGGCCCATTGCTAAAGAAAGTACAACTTGTCATGCTATTCATAAATCACATTATCAGCCATTCCAAGAGATTACACTTTCAACTTCTAGAATCTATTGAACAATACAGGAGAACACATTCGCCTAAACATAGTGCCAATGTGGAATGTTTTGATATGTTACTGGCGTAAGGATTTAGAGCAAACGGTTGAGGGAAGGTATACTTTACTGTAGATAACATTTGTGAATTGAAGTATCAGCCATTCCAAGTGGTTACACCATCAACTTCTTGAATCTCTTTAACAAGGCAGAAAACCACATTCGCATTAACGAAGGCCTAAACATAGCAGTGTTAAAAATGCTGGTACCAGTGTACAGAAACTATAATTGCGTCTTGGAATTTGTATGGCAAGGAACTGGAGGAGATAATTGAACGTTGTGGTACCAATTTCCTATTCTCTTTCCCTTGTTTCTTGAATTAAGTCAGGGTGAGCAGGGATGACGCAGAGGTGGGATCACTCGCCTTCTACCAATGTGGCCCAGGTTCATGGATGCTCGGACTCCACATCATATGCGAGTTGAGTTTGTTGTTGGTTCTGTAATCTGCTTCGAGAGGTTTTTCTCCAGGTACTCTGGTTTAGCCCTCTAGATCTTGACACTAAACTAAAGGGATTTATTCGTTAGTTATTTATTATATTTGTCGCGGAGTATCACTAACCTTCACAGCTACCCGGATGTTGCACTGTGTAATTCAGTTGCAGCAGGCACATTTCCCGCTTAAAGTGACAGATATTATCAAAAGTTGTCCCGTTCGAAGAACAGATTGGTTCCTGGTAAGATGGGCAGCTGTGAATACACACACAGCGTGCGTCGCGTGGACCAAAGGCTTTACAGAGTCCATGATAATGGCAAATTACATCCAAACAGGGATCCAGATCTACAATTCATCAAACAATGAGAAAAATGGCATTTAATAATGCCTCAAATTTTCAAAGGTGCATTATACGGATGGTTCTTGGCCTGGTTTTTGCTATGGTGTCGACTAATTTCCCTGTACAAAAAACGTTTCTACACCGGCAGCTTGCGATGGACTTGACAAGTAGCATACTCTCTAGGACAATGCAATAATCGTGACTGATTTATGTTGCAGAAATTAAATACTTGGTCTTGGAGAGCCCCATCTGGGCTATTGTGAGATTGCCTGCAATCATGCTACTGTTGTGAAAGCTCCTTTCGATATCAAGTTTTCCCGGGTTCATTGCAAGTGGGTTACATTTGTTCCTGGTTTTCGTATTTGCTCCAATGATTTCCGTTAATTGAATTCTGACCTCAAAGTTTAAATGTGGCACTTATTGCAGAGGGTTGCTTAAAGGATCGTTTCATTTTTGTCATAGCTTATAATAAAGACTGACAGACAAGGGTTTGTTACCTCCAACGATCATGTAATCAACTTCAATGGCATCCTGGTTGCTGTCATAGCTTCTCAAGCATACCTCTGCGCCTATTATGGATGTATACTGCAGGCATAAGGGAAGAAAGAAATTGTCACCATTTCGTTCACATGACCATTTGGAACCAGGTGATACAAAGTACAGTCAATCAATCTGTTGTTAAGCTTCTCTCTTTGCTTTTTCGATTTATATATTTATTTCTGATTTACTTATTTATGTTTTAACATTTTCTGCAGATTCGTCACTTCAGTTTCAGTTCATAGCCATAAATGTCTGTAATTTTAACTTCTTATTACCTTTTGTTATTTCTCTTAGGTGTGGTCGTTTTGTCCCACCTCGATTAGCTTCGTAACTATTTGCGGGACAAGCTATTGTCTTAATCGTAAAAAAAAATATTTGTAAATATGTTGTTGTTGTTGTTGTTGTTGCTCTTTAGTTCTTTGTGTTTCTTTCTTAGAGTTTTCTTGGAGTCAAACAGCTGTCAACTCGAATACGTTGTTGCCCTATTTTTGAAGATCTCAAAGGCAGCAGTTGTACTTTCGAAATACAACCAACGAATTGGCTTTTATCAACAACGTTGATCAAGGTCAAGTGGCCGTCGTAAAAAGATTCGAGTGTTGACTTTTCGAGCGTTAGACCTTCGTCAAAATGCTTTACTTTAAACTCGTTGCCTCTCTGCAACAGGACATCGTAAATAATTGTGCCTCACCCAATATTTCTGTCTTTTTTACGACTCTCTCTGAACAGGTTCATTCCTACTCTACTAGTTTCTCAGTCAGGCGAGAACAAATCGTCATTTGCTTTCCTTTTCTAGAATTAGTGCGAAAATTAAATATAGAATAGCATCTGCACTGAACTTTGTAAGCTGAATAAAACTGACTCACTTGCTTCTAAAGATTCTTGAAACTGAGGAGATGAATGTTGACATGCGATACATTGACCTTTCTAGCACAAATCATATTTGCATTTTAACTTTTAAGCTTTCGCTTGGACCTGTTAAGAATCTCTTCCTTCCCCTATTTTTTTCTGTCAGGTTAATGTACGTAGATATCTTTATTTATGCGTAACTGCTCTTTTTATAATAATCAAGACAATTGTTATTATTATTTGGAGTGTGTTTTCTGAAAATAAGCCTATATACAGTGTCAGTTTAAGTTGCTCGCCTAGAAAATCTGTTCTAACTGCGGGCTATAAAGGCCTTTGTCACAATTGTATAAATAATGTCAATGTTGTTTTAGGTTGTGTGTAGTTTATGAAATGGGTTATGAAAACGTCAGCACTCGATTCTATTTACGGTGGCCAATTTACCTTTATCACACAACTCCACCGTCGCAGTATATCCCGCTACATTTCGTCACTGGGATACGCATACCGAAGTTTGTGTGTTCTTACCGCCCGCCTTCAAGCTACAGACAGCAGTATTTATGTAGGATTTGGAAACGTCTAGATAGTGAGCGTTTATTCTGGAACGGGGTCGTGAGGGGGGGGGGGGGGGGGAGTCACTTTATGTCTATGGTTGCTCTTTCGAATGGAGACAACAACTGAAGTGAACTTCCTACCTCAACCCAGGCAGTGATTGCGTCACATCTATTTGAACCAGGTAAACGAGAATTGTTGCGTTTTGGCGTTACCACGACCACGGGAGGAGCAAAGAATGGATCGGTGAAGTTGATTTTCTGTAATGTAAAAAAAAAAAATAAAATGGTAATCCTTAATTACAAGTCCATCCATTTTTTAGTGAATATTTGGGTTAGTTTGGGCAGTTACACAGAGAAGGCATTAGCAACTCAGGCATTCAAACGTCCAAAGCAACATTTCAACATGTAATGGGAACGAAGCATGGAAAAAGGCGCGCCTAGAAGTAATGATTGGCTGTGATGATATTCCAGAATTATACCAGGATCTTTTCGCTAAATCTTTAATTTTGCGACTTCAGTATTATTGCATTTTCCTATACTACTTTTCATGTTTGCTAATGTTTTAAGACCCCCACTTAGAAAACGTAGAATTGACCCTCTTTCCTTTCACGATATCAAAACTAAGCCGATCACCATCTGAGCAAAAGTAAATGAATTCGATATAAGATAATTGGTTGACAGAACGGAGTGAAATTCAGTTCCTTACCAAGCGAAAACACGATTGACTTAAGAAAGCCGTTCCTATAAACCAGTCAAAAATAGTTAGAAAGACAGTATATATTTGAGAATAAATATATGAAAATCATATATTTGAACTGCGGATTAATGGTTAAATATATCAATGATCATCGCAGTTATGAACACTACTTAAGCAGTAGTGAAAATAAAGCCTGAAAAAATTTTGGCTTGCACGGGATTCCGACCCACGACCTCTGCGATACCGGTGCAGGGCTCTACCGACTGAGCTAATCTTTAATCTTTCTTTAATCTTTAATCGTTATTTATACACGGTAAAAATTCATCAGGTATCCTAAAACCTTAAAACCTAATCCTAATATTACCTAACTTACATCAACATACTACTTATAAACCTGTTTTCCATGAATGCCGTGTGTTTAAAAATTGAGATATAAAAGTCGTTTAAATTGTTTTAATGCATCAGACTCTCTAATGTTACAGGGTAAGCTGTTCCAGGGGGTTGCGCCGCTGTAACTAAAACTATTTTTCATGTAATTAGTTCTCGGAAAGGGGTTAACAAGTTTTTTAACGGAGTCCCTCAGAGCATAGTTTGCTTCAATTCGCAATTAAAATTTAGATGTCAGATATTCAGGAACCAGACCGTTTAAAGACATGAAAACCATTTGGGCTTTCTGAATTTGACGTTGAGATTGCAAGTTTTTCCAGCCGAGTTTGTGAAACCAGGAATCGACATTAGCGTATAGCTCAATAAAGTTTTTACTCGTGCAGCCCGGTTTCGTAGTTTTTGTAGCTTATTAGATGATGTTTTGCCACAATTACCCCAGGTCACAAAGGCTCTATCTTTCATGTCACGCTTGTCACGCTAGCTGTCGTTTATTTTTAAACGATCACTCAGCTACAACTCCGTACGTATTTAATTTATAAGTGTGTTTTTCGAGCCATTTTCTACCTCAGAAGCCCTCTGCCTGGCATCATAAGGCTGGGTTGGTGGGTAAAGGCAATCCTCCCAAAGAAGACAGAGGTGGGAAGCAATTTCACACCAAGTTAGCCGCCGAAAGGTTTCGATCGAGTCATGGTGATTCACAAAGTGAAGTTGTGTCCCTAGTCATTCTGTGAGTAGATTCCGGAACCTGGCATGGCAGTTTTGGCGAGTTTTGGCTTGTAAATAATGCAATCGGTGCAATAGTTTGCCAGCAGGACCAGGTGGCTCGACACTTATGATAAATATCTGAAATGGAAATTGGCGGACTAACACGCGGCAGTTATCCAAGTATATCCCAGAATTCCATTGGGTCACAAATGCCAACATGTCAGACCAGTGAGAGCAACTGAAATCAAATAGCGCTACCCAGATCGGGCTAAGGAATTGAGCGGGCAAATTGAACAGATTGCAAGAAGTTGAGTCGAAGTTTACTGCCAATATAGACTTTTAGCTTGAAGAGGGACTTTTTGTCTGCAAAACTTCAAAACAAAGTTGCTTATTTTTGGTATTGTCCTAGAGCGTTTTTTCGTTTTGCAACAGAATAAACAGTCATATTCAAGGAAAATCGGTACTTTTAATACGTTTACGGAGTGATTTAGTCTAAGAAACTCAGGATTTGGCAATAATAATGGATCATTTCAAACATTGTCCGGGATTTGGAAAAGTTATAGGTTTTCAAAGCACCGGTCTTCAGCGACCGGTAAATTGCAGAGCCGGACAAGAAAGAGTTAACTCGCTTTATGGCTCCGATTGCGGAAGCGATCTTTTTACACAGTTTATCAATGTGGGAGTTCCACGTTAGACATTCATCGATATATATTCCAAGTGAGTTCACAGAGGAAACCTCTTTCAATCGGAACATTATCAATAGAGAGTTCGAGTGTATCGGATAAAGTACTTAATCTTTGCCTGGAGCCGATCAACATAAATTCAGTTTTTGTAGCGTTCAGGGTAAGTCTGTTACACACAAGCCATTTGCTTAGATTTTCAAGCCATCTGGGAGCTGGTCGTTTCGTTGGTTCGTAATGTACCCGTGAGTGGTGAATATATGAGAATGAATATATGAAAATCATATATTTGAACTGCGGATTAATGGTTAAATATGTCAATGATGCAGAGGTCTTGGGTTCGAATCCCGTACAATTTTTTCAGGCTTTATTTTCACTACTGCTTAAGTAGTGTTCATAACTGCGATGATCATTGACATATTTAACAGTATATATTGTTCATTAATCTTAAGATACATGGTGTAATGAGTTTCGTCCTTACCTGACAAACGGCAAAGTTATTACGTTGAGAAGAAGCGTTGTTGCCTGCAAACACCAGGTTGTCTGTTAAGGTGAAGTTTTCAATCCCCAGATTGGTGAATGCCAGCCACTCCTGTCAAAAAAAGCAAATAAAGCAAAATGAAACTGAAGGTTATGGTGAGAGAAAAAAAATATATATATAAGGTTTCAGAGATGATGGATAAGTAAGATGTTTTTGAGAGGGTAACCCTCGCTATTTCGAAAAAGAAATAATACTGATGATGATTATAATGATGATGATGATGATGATGATGATGATGATGATGATGATGATGATTTCAAAGTCTGGAGGCACTACAGCTAAACGACCCATCGGCCTCCAATAATAAACTCTCTGCGCACGACACAAACTTCTGAGAATAAACTTGCAAAAGCTATTTCAGGGATAAGGCTGTTTGCTCATCCTATATCCATCGGCTTGTGGTGTCTTGTCAAGAAAACGTTCTGGTAAACTGGCAAAATGTAAAGCATTGCTCGTTACAACATCTTAGTCGTACTTACAATTTTCATGTTCCGATGTAGTCCATCAAACATTTTCGTTTCTCTGACACAAATTTTAACACTATCTTCTCGTAACTGTTCAACCCAAGTGGCCGTGGCATCTTGAGGTCTCTCTGGAAACTGGTGACTAGGAGTCACAAGTATTCTTGGAGGGGACAAGAAGCGCTGGAAAAAAATTCACACTCAATGGTTAGCAATACTGAAGAGAAAAAAAGCAAGAAGGTGGCGGGGAGGGGGGTACGGTTTTAGCTGAAAACCGTGGGCAGAATGAGTGGAGTGCATTCCGAAAGCAGAATCAGGTAATTCCCGGAGTAATGGACCGAGTATTTGACCCTAAATTCCGGTGCATCGTGACGTGCTTGGCGGGTCACGCATGACTTTCCCGCCCCCTTTCCAGAGGAACACCTAATTTAAATTTGTACTCTTGTCGTTCTGCCAACGGCGAATAGAATGAGTGGAGTGCATTCTGAAAAACAGAATCAGATAATTCTTGGAATAATGGACCGAGTGTCGGACCCTAGATTCCGGTGCATCATGACGTGCTTGGCGGGTCGCGCATGATTTTCATGGCAAAACGTTTCCAGAAGAACACCCAATTTGGAAATTCCGACTAAACTGAATTTTCTTCGTTCTGCCAACGGGAACAGAATGAGGTTCGAATGGGCGGAATGCAATTTCATTCATTCATTCATTCATTCATTCATTCATTCATTCAGATAATTCTAAAAAGAACACGTACGAATACCGTTCATTCCAAATATTCCTATTCCACAATATTGACAAACAAGGTACACAGAGTGTCAAGTGCTAAATATTTCGGTATCATTACAAAGTGCTTAGTTCTGCACGGTTTCTTTGAAAAAGATTAAACCAAAGGATATGCTGCATTTAAGTGCTCAATTCGCGTTTAAGCCTGTTCAATTGGCCATTTTCTAAACGAGTAAGGGCCTAGGAACGAATCCAAACTTCATTAAAAATCAATGAAATTGAACTAAATCGATTCTCACATGAAAGGGTATCTCAAGATAAGCAGCTTCAGCAAGTTTGAGCATGTTTGGTTGAAAAGCTGCCAGATAACATACATTTAAACTTTAAAAAATCCCATACAGATGTCTATTTCGGAAAGTGTGTCCCTCCAAACCATACAAATCTCTAATTTTCAAAATATTTAAACGCATATTTTTCAGCTCCAATTCAACTGAACAGCATCAAAGTTGGTTAGGTGACCATTTTTGAGATGCTCTTTCCGAAACAACCGATAAATTTAAAACTCGTTCCCAGGCCCTTACTCGTTTATTAGAAAATGGTTCATGTATAAACCACCCTTTGGAGAATGTAAACATGTTTAGCGGAGTCTGATTTTATTTTATTTGCTCGGCCCCACTAGCCTCTGTACGTGTGCTATAAATACTGCCGAGGGTAAATAACTGTCATTATCATAAAAGGAGCTGGGGTGCTTGAAAACGTCAGCATTTTTATTAGCTTATGTTGTAAAACAACCTGAATGGCCTTTCAGTCCTTAATCTTAATAGCCCAGACCGTAAAAAAAAAAAAAAAAACGAAGTGTGTCAGAAGGTCTTTAAGGGTGTTAACGTTAGCTTTGACGTTTGATATAGGGGACTATTGAACAACCTCATCCATTAGAAAAACTTAAGTCAATTTTGTCTTGTTTATGCAATCTGTAAAGCAGATTACGAGTTTTCATTCCATCGATAACTGCGTAAGCAATTTGACATGATATTAAGTTGTCTTTTGCTGCCGCTTCGTGTTGTTGCTTCTTCACAGCAGAGCAAATTTCCCTGTGAAAGGTTATCAAAGTAATGTTCTGGTATGGGCACTGCGCATGCGCAGTTTGTGGGATAATTTCCGCCCCACCCTAGCAATTCATCCTCTTACTTCCTCCCGCTCACCCAAACATATTCTGAAATATTATACTTCGATTGAGGTTTTCCAATTGGAACTTGGCGGAAACAATGCTATATACAAGTCCTGCTCTGCATGATTCGGAAATACCTCGCACGATACAAACTTTACATCAAAGTGACATCAGAATCAATTGAAATTCCGCCTAGAAAAGTCCACTAACCTGGGAAAAATTGATCTTTTTACATTTAGTTCCTGTGGTCCACGAATTTAATGAGATTGTTCCCATCTGTGACCCAGACGGCGCAGATTGCAGAGCGATCCAATTCACTTCTGCTGTACCGTTGGAACCGTCACCAAATTCAAGGACACAAATTCGAAAACCAGTATTTTGGATTGACTCCAGCCACAAAACACCACCATACCCACGAGTTGGTCTTTTCAATGCGTGTCCAAACGAGGCCAAGACTTTGACTGCCTGTCCGCCAGTGAATGGGGCTACGAAAGAGACTTGCTTACAAGCGAACAAGCCAGGACTGGTCGTCGTCACATTGACTTTTCCAGCCTTGAAGCTGGCTACTATGAACAGAGGAAAGGAAAATATTCAAGTTGTAGGAATTACTCTTCGCATTTTACTGATCCCTGTAGAATTTATTTAGCAAAGGCCTTGAATATTTAGGAAAACCGCATTTCATATGTAATACCTACGTTCCTGCGCCCCACCCCCAAACTTCATTACCTTCCCATTTCTGTTTCGTACTTTAAAATATGCCGTAGATTTTTTACATTCAGTGAATACAATCAAAAATAAGCAATAGAAAGCATCCTTGATGGATTTACCTTTGCCAGCTTTCGTAAGGAGCACAGCTGTAAATAAAGCCAAATATAAACGCAACGCGAGATGATACACCTCCGACATCTTGCCCGTACTGAATCAAGTGCCAGACTTTCAATACTCTATATCTACGGGTAGTTCAAAACGTGACCATAATTTTAACATGTCTGGGCAAGCTGTTATATTCAGTTAAAAATAAAAACCGCTAATCTATGTCAAGTGTTTTCAGTGGAGAGATTTCACCCCCAAGGTGAAACTTGGCTTTAAGTATAGGAGAAGGGCCGGGAGGGGAGGGGAGGGGAGGGGAAGCGAAGAGAGGGGAAGGTGTGATTTTTGAACGCAATTCGCTTCAGTCTGTTTTTCGTTTGCCTTACTATATTTGACAATTGGTCGTAATAGACTTGCTATACTTTACTAATCTTAAGTTGAAACAAAAACCTGTTGTACTTTATTTTCCCGCGCTTTGATCGGCGCCGGTCACGTGAGATCAGCTCCGAATTTTAATAGACTCATTTGCGACTGTGTGAGTTAAGGATATTTTTTAGGAAGACAGATTTTATTTTATTTTGCGCTCTAATATATCATAACAGTTAGACTGCCAATACATTTCTTCATTTAAAGGCCCCCGGCGGGCAAACGGCTTCAACATCCGTTTGATTTTGTTGAACAGTGAACAACCATTCTCGACCCTACTGCTCTTCCCTTTTGCGCGTGTCTAACGGGCTTGAGGGCATTACGAGCTCTGGGCAACTCCGCGCAAGCGTAGCCAAAATCAGTAGCTATTGAGGTCTCACAGCGCATGCTTGAGGTTTCAATTTAAAATGGTATCGCCGTTTGAAAATTCTTTGCAGTATGCCCTAGGAAAATTAAAGTGGTTAAGACTCTAAATTACCCTCAAAGGTAGATGTCGAAGCCCGAAACACAAATAGAGCTAGACCACCAGCGAATACTTCCAACACGTTTATTCTACGACGTCTCAACACACCCACGGATACATTAACGCTAACATTTATACCCTTCGAACAATAGCTGGAGTTCTTTCAGTTCCCATGATGAAGCAAAATGAAGCAGGATTCTAGATATGAAAAATGCACATAATAATCATCATCATCATCATCTTTATTTGCTTTTGTCAGTATACACATTTTTTTATTACAATCTAGAAAATTTACAAAATATGATTAATCTAAACCAAATAAAAACAATGGACAAGCTAGGAAGCTAAAAACCAGTAGGTTTTCTTGTTAACTCCCTGAATAATTTAGGTTCTAATTGGCAGGCAAAATAAAGTAAAAGAAAAATAAAATAAAAAGAAATACAAAGAAGGATGAACTTATTTATATGAACTATGTTGCTTCATCAGTAAAACGAAAGTTTCTTTTATTTGTTGTTCAGAGACGCACACGCCATGCTTCTTGATGCCCGAATAACATCCGGGGACTTTTATTTTCTATATAAGGAACTTAGCGCAGGCAGCCCAAAAGGGAAGCTATAATGAAATCACTCCTGGCATTTTATACACTAGAGATTTTTTGCTTGCTTTCTTAACTTAGAAGCAGTTCGTGGAAAAAGGATCTTAATTGATTGACTGACTGACTGACTGACTGACTGATGACTGGCTGACTGGCTGACTGACTGACTGACTGACTGATGACTGATGACTGATGACTGGCTGACTGGCTGACTGACTGACTGACTGACTGACTGACTGGCTGGCTGGCTGGCCGGCTGATTAGCTGACTGACTGACTGGCTGACTGGCTGACTGACTGACTGACTGACTGGCTGACTGGCTGACTGATTGAGTGGCTGGCTGACTGGCTGGCTGACCGACTGACTAACTGACTCAACTGATCGTCACTTCTACTAAGGGTTCACTTTTTTGGAACTATTCAGGAATAGGCACACTCAGAAAAGACAGCAATCGTGCTTTCTTCATGTTCTTCTGACCTATATATGACATATATTAAGTTCATTCTGTTCCTAATAGCAGAATGAACTGAATACGATTTACTCGGAATACGCAAAATATGTGTTTCACAGGGAAAGTTTTGGCGGGAAATTATAAGCGGTCCGTCAGCGATCAAGCCCGTGACGTACATCGGTAGTCATTAAACTCAGTCCAGACCTTTCCGCGCGAAATGCAAAATTCTGAACAAGTATTTCTCGAGATGGAAATGGCAACTGGTTGTGTACTCTGCTAGCAGAGGTTTCTTTCTGGCAAGTCTTTTAGCATGTACGAAGTCGTTTACGTCTCTCTCATTGCGCGTAGTCGGCGTAGTGTCTTTTACGGCTAACGGTTAATATTTTGGCTTTTTTACGGCTAACGGTTAATTTTTTTTTCCGTTACGGTTAACGCATCTGTTAAAAATTAATTACCATTGTTTAAAAAAGGTTATAAAAATAATTTTCATTGTTGTGAAGTCTCAGGAAGATTCTGAGGTAGAAAACTGTGGTAATATACTACAACGGTAAACTATATCTGGTCTATATCTTCATTCCTAAATGTACACTGCGGTACTTTGACGAAAACAAAACAAATAAAACAAGAAAGTATATTTACTCGTATTTTCAAAGCCTAGTGAAAAATTTGCCCTATGGAACATTTGAAATAACATCCATGCTGCATGGGTAACAGTTCTTCAATTCACCTTAATGACGTGGCTTATCCCGGGGTTTATCGTTTTATGACCGCCTAAACATCAAACCGTATTCACGATTTGACTTGTCTTCCAGACCTTGTTATCACAGGTTTACTAGTGACCAGTTCCTCTCATTCAAACTCTACTGAATCAACATCACTATGATCGGAATCGCTTTCGTACTCCTCCACCTGGTTGAAATCAGCCTCGGAAGCGAGCGTGAGTTGCGAAACAATGGTATAACTTACGAAACTTATTGCGCACCCTTCGTCATCAACAGAGCGGTTTTCTAAGGAGGCAGTGTGCGTCGGGTTAACTTGGCCGGCTGGAAAATGCACCCTTGTAACAACGTTAGGATTGCCTTTCCATACACTGCCGGAGGAAGAGCTCTTTTTGTGATATTAGATTTGTATTTTACAGTTACAATGGGGTCATGAACCAGTGGAAACGTATCTATGAGAACGCCGTCGAACTACTAAGCATTTGGCTTTAATTACGACAGAAATTACAAAATTCCAGAGTCCAGTAGTTTTGCTTGACGATTGCGAAAGTACCACCACTCCGAATACGTGCCAAACCTGTCAAACCTGCTGGCCTGCTGCGTCGACATAGCAAATGAAACACACATGCAGCCTATTTTATCGTTAATTTATTGAAACTACCGTAAGAGCTCTATTAAGCCCCGCCCCCCCCCCCCCTCTCTATTAACCCCCCTCTTTAATCATTGAAGCCCCCTGTTTGGAAATCGTTTTTTGTAATAAGCTCCCCGTCTCTAATAACCCCCCCCCCCTTTTTTTGGGACATGAACTTTTGTAATGAGCCCCTCCTATTCCCTCTTACGATATCCACTTCATGCAGCCCAGTTGGTTTATTTTTAAACAAATATGCACTCAAATACATAATACTCCCTGTTGCACTTTATTAAATATTCAAGCTTCACTGCAGTTGTTCGAGTTTGGTACAAAAACTATTATAAGACGAAAACGGCGAGTTTGAGATTTCAAATAAGCCGCCCCCCCTCTCTCTGTAATAAGCCCTCCCTCTCTATTAAGACCCCCTCTCTAATAAGCCCCCTGTCAATAAGACCTGCAATTAAATAAGCCTCCCGGGGGCTTAATAGAGCGTTTACGGTACTTACCGTTTAGCTCGCTCTCCCCATCTGAAGGAAGCAAGACGGGCAAAATTCCAGTTCCAGCTGCTGCTGGGTCGATATGTCGAGATTTTCCGTTTTGCCACCAAATTTTGCGCGGCGGTCAATCGACCCTAACCCGAACTTCTCGGCTTTGTCGTTTAGTCCAAGAAAATCTGTGACACTTTTTCTAAATGAAAGAAACGATCTGCGTTGTCCCTCAATTTTTATCCTCTACTTGTATCTTTCAATGGTTTTTCTTCACCAGTGCGATAAAAACTAATAACAGCTTTGACTACGGCCATCGCATCGACATCGAAAAGTCGTAAAATCATGAATAAAGAAACTGGAGATGGTCTAAACTGAATAGTAAGAGCTGTCAAAACGTCTGTCAACTCGTGCTACGGACACCGTTCGGCGTTCGACAGACAATTTCAACACTTCCGGTTTGCCGAAATAGTGAGAGTATCAGCTTTACTCGCTATAAAGACTCGTAAAATCAGAAAATTCAAGACACATAAAGTCTTCAAACGAGACCTTAGACTTTTATTTTTATGGCCAGAATTTTTAACGGTTAATATTTTTTTACGGCTAACTGTTAATTGTTTCAATTTTTACGCCTAACGGCTAGATTTTTGGACGTTTTACGGCTAACGGCTAACTCCATTGAGACCCTCAGAAAAACCTCTGCCACGAGCCGCTTACATTTCCCGTCGAGCATGCGTTGGATCGTTTTCAAGTTACTATAGAGCAATTCTCGTCCCCAGAGAATAAATCTCACTCGTAACGGTAAGTGCAAACGAGTGTCTCTTGGGACGAGAATGACAGGAAGTGCGCAGTAATTCATCACTTAATTCTTGGTGCGCATTCAGTTTTTATTAGCCAATGAAAGAATTCGAATCTTTTGGCGCGTCCAGGGCTACTCGTTAACGACATTTTAAGACGAGTGGCTCTGGGGACGAGAATGCTATAGAGCTTATGACGTAAATCTCACGCAGGCTCCTTTTTGCACAGAAAATCACTGAAAAATAGATGCGCATGAGTTGACAAACTCCTGTTCCAAGGCCTGCTCCAAACGTCGCTCTATTCCCTTGCCAACTCATTAAAATTCTTAAGCACGGCAGTTGTTCACTTCGGCAGATTGAAATAAGTTCCGCACGACTACCTATCAGGGCAGGCCTTGTCGTGCCGCACAAACTGAATTCATAAATTAGGTTAATTTGAGGTTTTTCGAATTTATAGCCACTCAAGTAAATTCTCGATGTTTGAACCATTGCTGCCCTATAGTCGAGCTACTGCCGGGTCCAATTCATTTGAGTTCGGTATCTAACAATAGTGAAAGACAAAGCTGAAATCGAAAAACAAATATCAACGAGGACAAATTCACCTGAACGTTACTACAATAAAAGGAAGCCTTTAATCGACAATAAGTTTCTAACTTAAGGCCGTACTTTACCTTTTCTTGGTACACTGTAGGATATAGAGCAGCGTTTTTGTTTTTGTTGTTGTTTGTTTGTTTTGTTCTTTTTTTTTTTTTGCAGTTTTACCGTAATGAATGTAACTAAGTATTTGTCCTTTGTATTGTGAGTATTATAAGCAAGTATTATAAAGGTAACGCAAATATTGTTATAAACTAGCTCAACTGAATTCAATAAAGTTATAGTCTTTTCAAACAAAAATTGAGTTCGGTATGACAGTAGCACGACGTTTGGAATAGGCCTAAGCTGACTTGCCATCGCTTCCCTACAACAATCATTTGGAGTAATTACATAATACGTTTGAATGGACTTTTCAGCCTTTTTTTATTCATACCTAACATTTATCTGCTCGATCAGTTGTTAGCTTTGTATATAAAGTACTTTGGTATCCCACACATGTAGCCTTAGGCTACCAGAATTTTTTTGTTTTTGTTTTTATCATCATCATCATCATCATCATCATCATCATCATCATCATCATCATCATCATCATTATTATTGGAAAACCTGATTCCATTTTTCGGAATAAAAATAAGCGGTATAGTGCCCCCACCCCCCTCCCTACCCCCAGAAAAAATTAAACAAAAACAAAAACTAAACAAAACAAACAAGAAAACAAAAAAACAAACAAACAAAGCAAAACGCGCCCTATATATCAGTTTACTATAATTTTAAGCATGAGCTGGAAAGTAACGATAAACTTTATTCAACGTGGTGCAACCACTAGCTAATTTACAGGCATGCCACGAAGAAGGGTAAACCAACATATCAGTTATGAAGAAAAGACATTAAAAAGTGCTACTAAAGTATCACACGACGTAGACCCAACACCACCAGCTGGTCTATATCAGCGTACAAGGTTGCGCAGGTCTAATTACGGTTAGTAATTGTCTGATTTTTGATAGGAGTTGTTTCAATGATCGTATGCAATGTTCAGTTAGAATTGCGAAGTCTATCAACATAGTCCAGGCGCCCTTTAGCCGCAGCGCTGGTGTCAAAATTGTGGCAGTGCGACAGGTCAAAGGCAATTTGCGCATGCGCACGGGTATCAACGAGACGTTGCTCCCGGAAGTACTGATCCGATCGTGCCAAGTGGTAGTGCACCTGTGCGATGCATGGCATTTCCGGTACAATGTTGATTTTTAGGCTGTTAAGACACTGCCTTGCCTCAAGGAGAATGCTTTCCACCATTGAGGGATTTTCGAGTCCCGATTTTGTACAACAGTTTAAAAGCAACATCGCTTTTTTCATTAGCGCCAAATCGTGCAGGACCACGAGCAGATTGTTTGTGTCTGCTGTCATACCAAGCGAGCACTTTTCAACACACCTCTCGAAGCATCGCTTTGCTTGTTCCGCCATGCAGGAAATGTGAGCCTGCTCAAGCAGCAAGCTACCTTCTTCGTGGGCAAGACACGCTTGATCGAGAATGAACTCTGTGTTCATAAGATGCTTCTCAGCGGATTCAATACACCTCTGGGCTCTGCCAAATTTCAGTTTATCTCTACGATACACTCCCGCCAAGTAGCAACTTGCCCGACCTTTCAACAGGGTAACCATGCTTTGGGAAACCTGTGGAAACATCGTCATAGCTTTCTTCACGAAATTCTCCGCCGATTCAAGTTCATTGCGATAGCACGCAGCCATTCCTTGCTCAAGAATAACAGCAATTCTAAGGTCTGTATCCCTGGAGTATGTCTCAAGCAACTGCTCAGCTCGACAATTGAATTCCTCCCACTTCCCGCCATCTCGAAGCGGGTGAAGTACTTCCATAATGTAACAGCTCTGCTCTAAGAACGAGACCACTTCCGCCGGAAGTGTCTTCCTACTTTCGACTGCGTTTTCGCTTAGAGACTGTTGACAATGATCCGGAAGTGTTGTTTTCTCAGAAATCGGCTTTGGAAAATGCCTTCTCTTTCTGTTATTCCCAGAAAGAGATTTTTCTTTGTTTCTCCCAGCCACCATGCGACTTTGTTCCGGAAGTACAGTTTGTTTCCTAGAAGACCCCTCAAGAGGTGATATTTCCTCGGAGATTTGTTTGGCAAAATGTCTTTGCTTTGCGGTATTTCTGGTTGAACTGTGTCTTCCGTTTGTCTCCACAGTGATCTGGACTTCATCCAAGAACTCGACGGTCTGCCCGGCTTGTTTCCGCCATAGCGAAAACGTGACTACGTATCGACCTTTGGATCTCTGAAAACGAAACCAATAGCCAACCACACTTCTAAGCTTGTCGAAGGAAGCCTCTCGCTTTACCAGCACGTCTTTAATTTCCGTTCTTCCATTCTTTCCGCATCCGCTCACAGTAACTTTAACGCCGTAATAGTCCCTTAGATTCCTCAAACCTGCTGAAGATGATAAAACTGCTTGGCTGTGATTCAGGGCTTGAGTGGTACATCGATTTTCACACATTTCAAGCACCACAAGATGATCCCTATCCAAGCTTGGAAAATCCCTACCATCGGTATACACGGCTGTGGAGTTCTTGGGTGATTGCAGTACACGAAGAACAGGCCGAGAACAATCGAAGACCTCTCTAAAACCTCCAGGTGTAATCGTGATGTTATGTTTGTTCCCGATCAAAGCGTGGCGGGTATTAATTTCGGAATCTACAGAGAAATTTGACTTTTCATCCAGCGGTGGAATTATCCTGACAAAGTCTGCTCGAATATCTATCGCCCGATCATTCCCAGTCAGCACAACTTCCTGGGATTCTCCATTTCTTTGCAAGACACGAACAATTAGTTCTCCATCTTCGGAAACTTTTGTGAGGCAATCGGAAACACCATCGGGCATCGTAAGGTCAAGAAGAGAAACTTGTACACTGTTATTCTCACCAGATTGTAAATAAACCGTGTGAGCCGTAATCTTCATGTGTTTTAACACAGTTTTCACGCATTGATAATCTTCCTCACCTTGGTGTTTCGTACTTGGCAGTAATACTTCGACTATCTGTCCACAAATTTCGCCTCCACGAAACGGTTCTCGCTTTATTTTCCATTGCTGGTTTTCAAGTCCACTTGCAAGCGACATTTTTACCTATGCAATAGCGTCAGAAGTCTGTCTCGCGGTCTGAAAGCCTCTAATCTCACTCCTTTTCGTTTAACTAACTGCTTTCGTAGTGAAATACCTTTTAGTCAAAGCTGTTTTAAGGCGGAAACGATGGCTCCGCTTCAAAAGATTTCGAATCCAAAGTTACAATTTTGTGTTGATATTTATATGCTGAAGTGCATTTTCATCTCGTGACGTCTGATTTAAAGTGGGCTGAAGTCACAAGACCCATGGCTACAATAGCATGCATAATTAATCTCTCGCTTCCGGGTTAGGGTGTCATCACGCTGTTTCTGGCATTTTCTTTTCAGATTATACCAAGTACTGAAACCAGATAGTCGATAGCGAATTGAAACTAAGGCCCTGGCCAAACGGAGTCTCAGGTAGACCCAAGTTTATCAGTAAATTAAAACGCGTTGCGTATTTTCGACCTCAGAGTGAAATTTTATTTACGAAAGGGCACTATAAGATTCAAGATTTTGCGATTCTGTGAGATCGGCAGGTTTCCTACCAGGCAAAATCAGAATCAAGATCATTGATTGACTATTTTTTCATGCCCATCACGGTAGTAATTAAAGCTTCAACATAAAAAGGAAATACTAATAGCACACAAACTTACGAAGCAGTGTTTGGGTTCTTCAGGGATATTTGTTTTTTTTCTTTTAACGGGCTTCTGGAGCCAGGGTAATTATTCATACATCATTCTCTAGAACTTTTTACAGCAGTTAACTTTGTGTGCTGTCTTATGGGCGCTTTTTTGCAGCTCGAAATAAATCTAGAAATCTATCTGCTTGTCTGCAGTGCTGTATGTACCTCAAAATCACCACATCTCGAGGAAAGACGGGCGGAAATGTCCTTGTCTATCTGAAAATCTTCGGGTTCATAAGTATTTTTTTGTTTTGTTTTGTTCTGTTTTGCTTTACTCGTGATTTAGAATAATCTCACTTTCAGTTCAGTACCTCGATCGTATTGACCATTGAGTTCAATTGAATCAAGGCTATCAACTTGATTTGCCTTCTCAAAAAACCAAATAATCAAATATGGCCGTTGCACTGTGAACAAAGATTTCAACGCAGAACGAGAAGAGCCGTATGCTAACCAAAAAGTCACGCAATGTACGTTCACACAAAGGACGTCGCGTGACATTAAGAGTTTTCCTTACTGCAAGCTCTTCAGCTAATGAGATTCCGAGGAGCTGATGTCGCCCTCACTTCCACTGACGGCAGGTGTCGCTGATGAACCAATCCCACGGTAATTTCCAATCGTTCCGCGATCAACGCGCGTGATAACACGAACGTGATCGAAACGTTCCTTCGCTTGGGTGATTTCCGTGTTGAAACCTAGCTCAACCGCTCAGGTTCGCTAAACTCGCGAACTTTTCTGAATCCGTGTAATTTCCTTTTCGGTACTCCAGATGTGAGCTAGTCAAAAAGAACTGGATCTTAACACCCCATCGTCCACAATGCTATTGTCTTTCGCGACATCTACTTACAGTGTCCAGTTTCTCAATGCGCGGAATAATAATTCAACAAAATAAGCTTTCGGAATACCGACTTCTCTCGTGAAAGAATCGGTTTCCACCAAATGAAACGGTTTGATGGAGGTGGTGTTTGTACTACGATCGTAAAGCATTATTTTCGTGCATTTTCAAGATGGCGGCAAATTGACTCGTCCAACCGTAATTTTAGGGGTAAGAAAAGGGCTATTTTTGTGGTATCCGTAAAGGTTTCTTTGTTAATTCGTAGATTATAACAAAGTTCAAGTCTTTTTCTGTTAATTACGCTGGTTTTTAGGGCAAAACATCAAATACCTTGTGGCATAAATCATCGAGGAAAATGATCGATGTTTGGTCTGTAATTCAATGCGCGAGAACCGTCCACACAAAGTGAGTTCTTTCTTCTAAACCAACGATCGAAAATCGGTCAAAATAAGAGAAAATGTACTCAATAAGTTCAGCAATATAAGAGTGTGAGGGCGCCCGCGGGCGCTCCTCGCTTTCTACCTGAATTATGGACTTAAAATTTGGCGATTTTGAAGATGTCACCTACAATGCAAACGCACGTGTTATGCACTTGAAGGCTCTTTTGAGACAGTGGACAATACTTTTGATGTGCACTTACCGCTAAAACGTTCAGTTGATGCAGTTATGATACATTTAATATGATTTTTTGTGCTTAAGGGCCATCACTACTGGATTTCCCAAACATGGATACATAATATATATAATTTTGATGTTATTGTGTATTAAAAAGCTTTTAGATATTTATAATAATTTGTTCCTCCGCTTGACAGAGAGACAAAGTTTATAGATTTTATATTATTTTTGAAATTTTTCGTAAATATTTAAATTTGGGCTGCAACTGATACAAGTTATTACCAAAAAAATTCCAATTGAATCAGTTAATTTATTAGAAGACATGGCCGACTGGTTCAGGGGAACAAACAGAGTTGGCCTGGTAACATCACATTTGAAAGGATAGTTTAGGAAAGAGACCTATGTGGAGAGCTGCAATAAAGGAGAAAAGAAAATAATAGTGTTGTCAGCTGACTGTTGCCCACAGGTTGCTTTCAGTTAGTCGACATTCGGTCAGTGGGAACTGTTCTTCCCTTTTGCCAAAATTAACGCTTTGCTATTGTATGTTGTAATTACACAAGGTTTCACAGGATTAAATTTGTGTGCAGTAAATGGTGTGCAGTTTCTTTGGTCTTATCATTGTTTTATACTATTGCACCATTGACTGGATTGGGTATCTAATTGGGTATTGATTCAATGTTTTGATTCAGACTGTGCTTTGGCTCACCAACACATATGACCCCATATGAAAAACTTGCGTATGTTAGCATTTAGCATTTGTATGAAAATGAATGATAACCATTTCACTGCTGAACCATAACACACTTCAGTTCGGTGGATGTTTTGCTCGCTAAACCACCTCATAATCTACATCACTGGGTAACTTGAATCCTTAATTACTTACTCAAGTAAGTGAAACTGTAGTAAGCTTGGATTCTTATTGCCTCGAAGCTGTTCAGTATTTGGAAGCACAGGGTCAACAGTACAAAGCAACAGTAGTCTGGCCTAGCTAATCTCTTATCTCAGTGCTTATCTCCATATCAGAAATTTCTTCACATAGCATCGACATTCCCATATCTGGGTTACATGAAACATCAATTTGGTCATTCTGTTTACCACTTGGTTATCTCCTCAATGAATTTCAGTGGCTGCAGCAGTTTCATCTATCACAAAGAGGTATTAGAGGTATAAGCAGCCAAGCAATATAATTTTCAATTTTGCATCAAAATAGAAAATTAATTGTAGTAAATAAATGATCAAAATCTACTTGAATTTTATATTCCAGTTTTTACTAAAACCTGGTAAAATACAAGCTTTCAAGATAATATTCAGAAATGTATGGTAAGCACACATGACACTTTGAGAGAAACATGCTTCATTGATAGTATTAGAAGAATCTCTAGCCCATGGGAGTATTTGTTCTAAGTTCTAAGTACCTGAGAACTACAGCTAAGGGTATTTTCCACATTAAATAAAGTATGTCGATGTCAAGGTCGATAGAATGCGAGTGTGGAGGTTAACTCCTCATATAAAGCGTTAAATGTCGAAGTGGGTTATGAATTTGGAATCAATATAAAGGAAAACTGAGAGATTGTTTTGACTCAGACTGTAGAAAAGAACAAATCAATACAGTTTGTCTGAAAATGTTCAAATTAAAAATATTACTGCAGTTTCTCTTTTTGTATAAGGCCTGTTTTCAAATGAAGAAGTACGCTAAATGGATTCAGCAGATCAAAGAACAACGATGGAAATCAGGAGATTGTTTATTTTACGAACCTTCGTGCGCCGTCAGCGAGAAGTAGTAGTTTTCCAGACTTCGACCTCGACAATTGATTCTTCGTAGACTACAAAGATCTTGTCTTAAGATTCACAATTGTAACGAATACGAAATTCTATACTGTGGACTCTTGTGCTTCGCCCGCGACGAATAATTTCACGGAAGATTTACAACCACTCGAGATGTTGACTCTCTCGAGGTTCGAGCGAAATGAACCGAATCTGCGATGTCTACCAAGATGCTTTGCGATCGTAGTACAAACACCGCCTGGGTTTGATGTGTGAAGTAATTCTCAAGGTGTTAAAAAGTTAACAATGGCATCCTAATAATAGCGTTCGGCGCTCTTTACAAAGTGATTTGTCGACAAATTCGCGCGCAGGAAGGTTCTCTTCTTCTCTTCTTCTTTTTAATAAAAAGCATTACCGAATAGCAAGTACCATGCGCGGAACACTCGTATTTCATAGTTGCGCTTTTTAAAACTTGACCAGTCAAAGCATTTTATTTACAGTCTTCAACTCGATCGTTTCGGATTGTCGATACGTTTATCGCAGACTTTAAAAAGAACATAGGTATTTTCCCAGTCGAAAACGATAGGAAAAGCAAAACATATCACATTTTTCTTTGAAATCCTAAGCCTGCCGGCAAGCAAAAATCAGGCGACGCGTCTCATGCCTGAGTGAACATTGTTTGCGTGAGATCATTATTCAAATCTGGATCATTGTTTTTATGATCAAAGCATATAAAACGCCAAGTCTTAATCCAAATACGAAGTACTGATTCTGTTGTCTAAGACCATTTTAAAGCAACATGTCAAAGAACGTGAGACAAGAGCCCGGCTCAGTTCAAAATTACCACCCAAGCAAATTGCTGCTCCATGTGTCCTATTGCTAGCGGATGCGGAGCCATGAATAGCAAGCCCGAGCTATTGTCTTTGGAAAGGAACGAAGCTTGAACGACAGTAAAATCTTTCGAAATTTAGATTTTGCGACCACTTCCCACGATTGTTTTTCCTCGAAACTTGACAGGAAACTTCTTTAAACAACAAGCAATAAAAGCCATATAAAATTTTTTTGAAGAGCACTCTGGTGGACCAAAATTCGGCATTCAAATATTTTCATGCCATTTTCCCATACAAAGAAATCGAGAAATAAGATAATTTCGTCTAAAATTTGCGACCTGTTCCACTTGAGGTAAAATCTCAAAAAAAGTCTCATTTTGTAGATCCAAGTCTCATCTAGAAAAGCCATATGCACTCTTTTTACAAGTGAAAATATCAAATTTGCAAGCATTCAATATCTACGAGCTGTTGGCCATTTTCAGGCCATTTTCCTTATTGCCTGGCCGTCTGGTAAGCTATTTCGTTTCAAATCTCGCGTGCGTCATGCATGAAAGTCCCGGATGATGTCGCCTCATTTTGGACGATGCTCGGGAATCTCTGACCAGTACTTGGTTTTAAGCGTATCAAGACACTCCTGGTCTTTGGCGATGAACTCCTCGCTCAGCACCCTTTCACGCGCGGCTTCCGTGCGGCAATCGAGTAAAAGCATCGCAATTTTGATGAACGCAAAGTGATGCTTCTTTACATAAAGGTCGCTGTCTTGTAATTCCACTTTCAGACACACGTCTATTCACCTTTCCAGATCACGTAGAGCCTCTTTTACTTGTCGAGGACTTCGCTGAGGAGTGCGCCCGATGAAATCCAGCAACACACTTGCTTTCTAGTAAACGATGAAGCTTGTGTCAAGGCTCGTCTGATACGAGCGATTGTTTTGCAGCGAAAGCTGCACGTCGGCAGCAGCAGCGCCAAGATTTCTTTGTAGTCTCTTGACCCCAGCTCGATAACCATACCCTCTACCAGCTAACATATGCCGGTTCGTGGCCTGTGACATCTTCTCCAAGGATTCCGCGATCAGTGTTAAAGAGCGCTTTGCTCGTTTCTGTAACAAGCAGCCACGCTCTGTTCGAGTTTCATTGTGATCTGTGTCGCAATCCCGAAATTCGAGCAACAACCTGGCTGCGAATTGTTGAAACTCTTCCCATTTAGCGTTGTTACGACGAGATTGCAACTCCTTCATTACCCAAGAAGATCGCTTACACAACTCCACGCTCTCTTTAGAACACGGCGCCGGACTTAACTCGGAGGATGGGGATATTTTTCTTGATATTTTCCCTCTGGCCTTTCCCAGCACCCCCTTGCCTCGTTTCCATGACGCTGGTCCCGATTCTATATTAATCGAGATGTCGCTTACAGTTGCCAGTTTTGTGTCCGCCCACAATTTTCTTTCTCCCACCCTTTTTCGGTTTAGCTGTTTGCACAGCGAAATTGATCTTTAATTTCGTGTTGGGCTTATAAAAACGGAAGCGAAATCCGACAACACCTGCCATGTGTGATCTGTTTACGTCACTTTTAGTAGCAGTTTTGATGCGTTGATACTGATACTGATCCGGCGTTTTGAGTTTGACGTAATCACGATTCGCTTCACCGTTAGATACTGTAACCATAGTTTCATATTTATCTGTTACGTCCAGGGCTTCTCTTTCGTCCTAATTCTTGCAGATCAACAGCTGCATTAAAAGGTCATCTTTGACACCCGGAAAGCCCTTTCAGCTTCTGCCGACACTCAAAATTCCATCTGGTTTCCACTGTACTCTCGAAACTGGTCCAGGTGCACTTCTGTTGTTTGAATTGGTACAAGAACTGGCCATTGCTCCGAAACTTACGCCATTTTACCTCCCTACTTGCATGATTTGGGCATAAATATTCAACTTAACACTTAAGTTGCCATTTTAAGCGCCATTTTCCTTGCCCTCAGTTACATCGACGCAGTCTCCTTGTTTTCTTCTTATGTGTTCTGAAAATCCAGTGGAATCCACGCACTCTTCTCTTCGTTGTTCACAAGCCATTTTAAGAATACTAGTACTTTCAGTGCTTAAAACCTCGGAATTCTTTGATTGAACCTGACGGCACGGCGGCCATGTTGGTGGAAAAAAACAACAGCGAAAAAGTCTTTTGGGAATTTGACTCTATTATTTTGCAAGCCTTGAGCTACATTTTACTATTGTTTTGGCACCAACATGGCGGTCTTATCACGTGAGTGCAATCAAAGAATACCGACGAACATCGATTTTCAACAACTGTCAATTTTCTTGCCTGTAGCAAGCTAATTACCGTATCTGTCAGCGCTTCTTTTGACTGCCATGCGAGAGAGGAGCTATATGTACCTCCTTTTACGAAATCGAAATATTTAGTCTTAGGCTAATATTCAAATCAAGGAGCAAACAGCTGTTAACAACATACGAAACACAAGCGCGGAATCTAGGGGATTCCCCTTATTATCTTCGCCTTTTGAGGTTAGCAACTATTTCAGGTTCAAGTAAATTCCGATAGATTCTGAATCACTCACGGATGTTACCGAACATGACCGAGAAGGAACTAGTTTTTTCGAGTTACCCACTATGCACGTGAATAACAAGAGGATTAAATCGAGACTGTTGACGTGGGGAGGGCTCAATTGGACGCTTGTTGAACGGGCAGTCGAAGGGAGTTTCACGCTGTTATTCATCGTTTCCTTGCAGCCCTATGGGAAAATCTCGCGATAAGAAGTTCACCTGCTTGATGACCGATGTTAGGAGATTGGACACGAGTCTAGAGTATTATGGTATGTAGAGCGTATACGAGGTGGATTAAACGTTGAGTTAACTTGTGTCGTCGTCTCTTCCACGCAACAACATCTTAGTGGTACCAGGAGTCAAGAAAATAATGGAGTTCTTGCTGAACTACTTCTAATCTGCTGTGAAAACTGCTTGGAGGATCCAGGAGGAAAATCTGTGAACATTTCTTCGAAGACAGTCACCGAATCAGTTCGCGCCAAATCTTCTGCAACTGACATCGTGAGGCGAAAAGCGATTATTCCGAACGAATTTTCATCGTCAACTTTCTGCTGGAGCGAGGAATTCTGATAATTTCTGCATCTGTTTATTACTCTGTTGTGAAAGATGTCTGACGAAGAAGATGAGGTTGCGCCTCCTCCAAATCCTGCTCAAGATCATCCTCAAAATCCTGCTGATTATTTTTCTGCAAATATTATGAACTTTGAGCGACCAAAGTTCAATGCTCGCCAAGAAAATCGCCTCGAAGCATTAAAAGCATTCAAGAAAAAGTGTGGATATATCTTCAAAGGAAGCCTTGTTAACATATCTGAGGAAAGAAAGTGTATACTGGTACAAGATTTGCTTCGACCAGAAGGCCAGAAGATTTATGACAGTTTAGACTGGGGCGAGGGCGAAGATGTAAACAATTATGCACATGTCATCGGCTTACCCGTGGGGTCAACCCCCGGGCCAACCAGAGGGATTGTAGAATAAGTCAAGCAAACTTCACGCATTTCCTCGGGGGGTCGGGGAATCTCTCAAGACAAAGTCCCCTGGGTGAGGTGTCTCTCACCTGAAAATCCCTGTGACATCCTTTTCAAACTTGTGAATTCCCCCACCCCTAATCGTTGATCGTAAAACAATGTCAAGATTTTCCCTTACCCTCGGGCAAAGAATCCCATCCATCTCTTTGTATTCCCCTACATATCTCCCTGGTAGGCCCTGGGGTCGACCCCACGTGGAAGCGGATGACATGTGCATTACGAACTAATGTGGACGCAACTGGAAGGAGCGGTAAGTGCTGAATGTAATCAGATTGTAGCTTCAAAGAAATTCAAGGAACGAGTTCAGAACCCTAAAGAGACAATCACTTCGTTTGTCACGGATTTCATGCTGTTAGTTAAAGATTGCAATATTATTACATAGATGAAGACAGGCAAGTGAGAGACCAATTTGTGTATGGAGTTTCTGATGATGATTTGAAGAAAAAAACCGCTTGAAAAAGGAAACACTCTTACTCGAATTCAGGCTGTATCAATTGGCAAAGCCCATGAAACCACAAACCAAGAAGTTCAGGAATGCTGTCTAAAACCACATGTGAGTGATAGTACCAAAGCTGTATTTAAAGATAAGCCAAACAAAGGTCTTGTGTGTAACTACTGTGCGAACAAGAAAGGATCACATACCTTCACAAACAAGGGATACTGCCCTGCCTGGGGAGCAGTGTGTAACCTTTGCAAGATTAAAAATCATTTTAAAGATATCAAGGAATGTAAGCGACTCCAAAAAGAGAGAAAGCCAAAACCAGCAAATCAAAGGCAATCAAGATCATCTAAGAAACCATTTGTCCTGAAAGTGAAGAAGAGTGATGGTGAAGAGCATTTTTATGAAGTTGTGGACAAAATTTGTACCCTGAAACAACAATGTGACCATAGTAAAGCTTTTGCAAACCTGCTCATCTCAAAGAAAAGAATCTCTGTGAACTTTCCGATACACTCTGGTTCGACATGCAGTATTTTACCAGTTGATGTTTACAAGGAGATTAGTGGTGATCGTGACCTGCAGGACCTAAATACAACTGTCTGTCCAGTCCTTTTACTCTATGATGAGAAAACTCAGATCCAAACACTGGGAACCAGAAAATGTTTTGTGTTCAACCCTGCAACTGGAGAAGAAGGGATTATTCAATTTAGAATTGTTGCTGAGGACTTGACCCCTCTAATTGGTTTAAGTGACTCTGAGGAACTAAAGCTTATTGAGCTTCTTCGAGAGAACATTGCTACTTTAGATTCTGGCAAACCCAATGTTCCTTCATCTGCTTCAGAGCTACACAAACAACTCACCATGCAAACCATTCCGAGCAAGTACCCTGAGGTGTTTGATAACAGTGTAGAAAAGCTGGATGGCGAACTGCACCTCTACACGAAACAAGATGTTACTCCAACGAAAGCAGTTCCCAGGGAGATCCCGCTGTCTGTTAAAAACAAATTTATAGCTGAAGTCAAAGATCTTCAAGAACAAGGCATTATTGAAAAAGTTACTGAGCCCACTGACTGGGTGAGTGCTCCCAAGATCGTCAACAAGCCTTCTGCTAAGAATGGAATAAGACTTTGCATAGATTCCAGACCTCTGAACACTGCACTCAAGCGCTCTAAGTATCCAATACCGTTGATCATCTCCTTACAGAAATTAGCAATGCTAAAGTGTTTACCTTAGCTGACATTAAGTCCGCATTCTGGCATGTCCCCCTGGACGAACCCAGTTCCCTACTCACAACCTTCAACACTCCTGTAGGAAGAATGAAATGGAACAGAATGCCTTTTGGCATTAGTGTTGCACCTGAAGAATTCCAAAGAAGAATAGATGAGAGTTTAGAAGGACTGGAAGGTACTAAAGCCATTCCTGATGACATCCTCATCTGGGGAGATGACAGCACCATCGACGAAGCAACATCCAACCATGATGCCCGACTCTCAGCTTTACTGGAAAGATGCCAACAGAAGCACATCAAACTAAACGTTGACAAGTTCCAGCTGAGGAAGACTGAACTATCGTACATGAGGGTAACGCTGACCGACAAAGGAGTCAAACCAGACCCACGGAAACAAGATAACATTCAAGCCATGCCAGCCCCAACCAACAAAGAGGAATTAAGAAGACTACTTGGTGTTGTGACCTACCTGTCTAGATTCTCTGAGGTCGCTTGAGTACCGCAGCAAGTGGTTTCTGGAATTTTGCCGTTCTTTTTTTTGTTTTTTTACTTTGCTTGCTTTCGAGTGCTTCTTATCGTTCACCAAGATGGTTCATGAACCAGGTTTTTCGTCTTCATGTCGAAAAAAATAATTTAGGTTCTAGTAGTAAGCACTTTGGTATTGTCCTGAATAGGGAGTTTTCAGCCGGTTACACACGAGCAAATTTTAACTTGGCAAACTTTATTTGCTGGTGTGCAAAGAAAAACTTGTCACGTTTTGCCTTGAGAAGTGCACTTGTCCAAAAACTAGCATGCTAGAGTTTTGAACAAGTGCACTCGTCAAGGAAAAAATTGACACATTGCAGAACTTGCTCGTCTGTACGTGTCAAGAAGGAGAACTTGTCAAGAAAATTGTCGTCCGCTGTGTAATTGATGTAATTCTTGTTAGTGGTTGCGTGACACCATTGATGAAGGGAAGGACAGCAAAACTGGCACAATTCTCTTCAGGCGTAGCCCATTTAAAAAACATGCAAACCAAATTAACAAGCACTGTTAGTTTATCGGACAATCTTGCCTGTTCGTTGACGATTTCATTCTCTCTTGGAACAGCCGAGCCGTCTAATTGGAAGCCAAACTGGTCGATGACCAGTTTTACATCTTCAAGTTTTCTCAAAGCCCACGAAAGACTGGAAGAGAACGATGGATCGACCAGACAGATCCGGACTACGTTCTTCGTGCCGCATTGGTCGAGATCCACTGAATCGGCGTCCCCCACGAAACTTTCAAATTCATCACGAAAGCAATAGTTGTAAGACGAACTCACTAGGTCCTCCATAAACGGGTTCT
>JAEMWC010000007.1:1315000-1322500 GCA_016490735.1 Pachyseris speciosa
GGGTAACGCACAAATCTTGGAAGTTAAATGGGCGCGCGGCACGACATCTTCCTGCTTCTTCGCCAATTTCAAAATTCGACTGTTGAAAGTCAAAGATTGCGTTACAACAATTGTCAATGTTCGTGACATAAGCCGCCTGGTTATCGCAGTTCTATTGTCACACGGCACTTTTCTGGATTGTAACCCCGTTAAAAGAAAAGTAATCATAAAAAATGCCCATGAAATATCAAAAGACTCAAGTCGGTAATTGTTAAAACGATCAAATGAATGTAGAAACATAGTAAGGAATGATATCCTTATGGAAACTAGAAATGTAATCTGGTATACATTCCATAAAGCCACGTAAGCCATAGGATCTTGGAAAGTCCACCAGCTTAGGTCCCTTCGACAAGACAATGCACCGCGGACCGAGATTCTAAAAAAGCTAGACGAAACGACCCTTAGACCCTTTTCACAAGGAGGAAAGGTAACCATAGTGCTATTGTTACCCTAACCGGAGGGCTATGGTTACCCTACCACCCAGGACAACTTAATTGCAAAAAGAGGTCTGCTCTGTACTTCGATTCACCTGTCTGTACTGCCTGTCATTGCTGGTTTCTAGTGTTATGGAATGTTGTTATAACGTTACCTTTAATTCTTATTGCCGAATATCAACAGCAAGTTGCAACTGGTCAAACACTGCCCTGGTCCAGTCCAGTTGTTTGATTTGACCCATGACCCATTTTTTGTCAACATTCAAGGGCTGAAAACAATTAAAAAGTTGTTTTGGATAGGGTGACTTTGGTAAGGTAACTTCGCAGCCGTTTTTAGCATCGTCACGCAACGTTCCTCCAACAATCGTCCGCGAGGGAGACTACCCTAGCACTCAGCTATGGTTGCTCTACTGCTAGGGTAACCCAAGCTGCCTTGTAAACACGCTGATGATAAAAAAAGAAGAAGAAGAAGAAGAAGAAATGTGGAAGCGCTAGGGTAACACTCCTGCTAAGGTAACCCTAGCACTTGCTACGTGCTACTGACTAGCTACGTGCTACTTCCTGCAATGTTCACGTGGTTAGTTTGGTGCCATCTTTCAGTCTTCCTCACTTGTTCGTCTTTTTCACAGTCGTTTCATATTGTTTCGTAGAATCTTGTGATTAACAGAAACCTAAGCGTTTGTTGAAAAGAATGCCGAATTTTTGGAACGGACGTATCCAGGTTGCCGGGGGAAATAATCCAGGAAACGCCTCCAGTGTCAAAGGCCAAATATAAAATTTGATTAAGGGGCGTGTTTTTCAACATACGCGCTCCCAAGACAAAATATTCAGATCTAACCAGCTGCATAATTATAGCCACAAAAAGCCCTTTTTCAAGCAGACGTTGGTATAGCTTACCATACAAAGCTTTCAAGCCACGTGAGAAATACACCGATAAATAATCGATATTTCAAATGAGGTCACACTCAGGCTACGGTTAGATGATTACAATATTGAAATTGAGTTTCAAAGTTTGAAACTAATGATGCAGTCCGTTCGTGATAAATCAAACCTATTGTCGAATAATAGGCGGCAAGTGCTGAGTATTTCACTTCAAAAATATCGTTTTGTGGCGCTACCGTTCCCGTTGCCTCTATCGCTGCCCTTTTTCGCAGGAAAAATAGTCTAAAAATAGATCGCTCTGCAAGAATGCCGTGGCATAGGCTTGGTATGGGAGTTGTACGTTCCTAGTCATGGGCGCCTGTCCCTGCTCGTAATCAGGGCCATGAAATAGCTTGCCCAGAGGTGCAGGGAGAGGCAAGCAGACTGATTCGACAAGAATGGCATTTCTTGGCGTGTTAGTTTAGTGATCCGCAGTTTGACAGGTGAATTCAGTGAACATTCACATTATTGAAAAAAATGTAGCAAGGATGCCGGTACTGTCTTTCAAGCTCTGCAATACGCGTTAAAAGCATTTAAGGCAGAGCATCCTGATCTAACAAGTGCAGCACCCAGACAAGACAAGGCTGATGCAACCACAGTGTGGCCATGATTTCAGCATGCCGTCTGATGGGTTCAACAAAAGGGCTTTAAAGTCGATGAGTTCTCAACTGCTCTGCAGATTCAAGGCTACTTTTCTCAGTTGTGTAAACCTTTTAAGGCACGCCAAAGCCGCTCAACCAGTGACGACACGTTAATCGATGGAAACGACGTCCAGGCAGTTCAGGACGCGGAAACTGACCTACTCGTCTGCGCATGTTGCTATTCCATCGTGTTTGACACGCTTAACATTTGCAAATTGTGCGCAACAACTGAGGCTGACCAGGCTCAGCGTGGCACACATGTGTCTGATCGGCAGCCACTATACTACATCATGGACGTAGAGATATCAAAGTCAAAGAGAACAGCCCCGTACATCAGTTTTATTCACGCTTTGGTTGGATCTTGTTATTGTACTAAGGAGTACTTACCATTTACGGGGAATACCCAGAAATTCCGGAGGAAAAATCAAATCTGTAAAGTTTTCAGAACTGATTTTTGGGGCTCTCCTGGAGATGCTGGAACATTTTTACATTATCATCACTTTTGTTGGGCATCGATGCTGAATCGTGCAAAAATTTCCAACCGGATGAATCTGACATCTTGTGACAATGACAGACATTTTGCTTATTCAGTTATTGCTTGTCTAGCAGCTCTTCTTTGTTTGTTAGTTTTCCACATACGTTTCATATAGGGGTCCGGAACCAAGCTAACAGTAAATCTATAAAAGAATACAGCTTATTAGACGTTTCGTATGCTAGGCAAAGATTAGAAGTATATAAATAGTTTTCAAATATTGTAATGATCACTTTTGAAAACGTATGTTGCCTAGCATACGAAACGTCTAATAAGGTGTCTCCTTTTATCGATTTATTGTTAAGATAATTTTTGTTGTCGTTTAGGTGCACCTCAACTACCATCACTGGCCACCACCACCACTTTCACTATTTGTTCTGAGCACGATAATTCAGTCAGTAGCTGTCGGCGGTTCCCTTACGTAATACATGTAACGACATGTAACGCAATATTTGTCGTTGGCTGAATGTTATTTCCGTTTGAATTCAACATGATTCCACATTATTTAGGAAGCCGTCTCCAAGGTATGAATGCCTTTACTAATCTTCTGCATGTTAAGAAGGGATTTCTAAGCGAAAAGTGCGAGCAACCATTGTGTTGTTTTGTTTTGATTTTAAGAGTGCTACGAACTTGAGACTCGCAATTCAGTGTAGAACTTCTTATAGTACTTGAGGTCCACAAAGCAAACATCTGTTAGTTTTCCTCGAAAATTAAAGTTAATCAAGGAAAATATTATTGAAAACATTTTGGTGCTTGTTTGATTTTACTATTAAACCGTGTTTGCTTTAAGAATATTTTGCGTTGAGTTTATCTGAATTTTTAGCAAGGGAATGCCGTGACAGGAAAGCTCAAATTTCACGAAAGTACAAGTTGTGTTTCGCGGCCTCAAAATTTTCCTTTTAAGTAGCCTATAGTTTTGAAAACGGATTTCAAAAGAGCAAAGAATGCTCTTTCATGTGGTGTAAGTCTCTGAACTCTTGGCCATGTACCAATCAAAGTTTTTCGCATCTCAATGTTGTGAATTTTGCCTTGCAAAAAATCGCCCAAAATTATGTAAATAATGAAAAATACCTCAAATATTCAATTTTGATTCCAAATAAAAGATTAACCGCTCAAAATGTTTATAATTGCCTACTTCTTGTAATGGTTTCTTAGTGGTCCGGAATATAACTGTTTTGAATGTGAAAACGAGTTGTCAACAATGTGCTGTGGGAGACCTGTAAAACCCGGTCCAAGAGATACTCTCTGTACGTCTAAAATAATCATCGAATTGATGTTAAACATGAATTTTAGGTAACAGTTTACCTGTGAATTTTTTTTTTAGTTTTGATAATTTCCTTATTGTAAGCCGTTGGTTGATATTTACAGACCTTCACTCTTAATTGTTTCAATGTTTGTTCTAGTGAATGCTCCTTTAACCCATTGACTACCAGCTGTTTTTACATTTTCGGAGTGATTTTCCACCTATAAACGATGAATAGCAATTCGTGACTCTCTATTTGAACTACCAGGGAAAGTGGTACTGTCCTAAGCCACTGAAGGCTCAAGGTTTCTGACGACGTCATTTTGACGAGCTATTTTTTATCCGTGAAGCGACAACAATGGCCCAAGTTCGGTTTTCTTGCGATTTTTGCTAAATTTACAGCCATTTCTCATCTTTAGCGGCTGCCTGATGAGCATCATTAAGCGTGACGGTAGCTAAGAGTCCACTTTCTGAAAGAATCGAGCAAGGTGATGTACTTTGTTGTTGAGTTTGGCTTGTTACTCGACGAACTGGGAATTTGGCTGGTCGAACACTTAGTACTTTTGGGACTCGACTATTGATGAATTTCTCGACCTACCGCCACATATTTTGGAATTTCTGAGTACTGAAGATGACCACAAGCAGTAGTTTTTGGCAGTAGGTCGGAGTGGCTGTAGACTTAGTTTATATGTGAAAGAATTGGGAGAAGGAACGGGTGCTGTCAAAAATTCTCGTTATTTCCCAGCATGCAATGTGGTCTAGATGTTGAAAAGGCCCGAATGCACTGGAACAAAAGGCTGTATCTACGCTCGGGAGGAGAATATGAACAAAAAAAGTCATTGCTAAGCTAGAAAAAGGACTGAATTTTGTTATGATCGTTGAAGTTTGGTTTTTCGGCGATGATTTCCTTAAAAAACATGACGGTAAAGAGGGGCATTTTTGTCGGTTCTCTTTGACGTTAAAAACGGTCAGTTTCGTTCTTGTCCAAACTCAAAAGGCCATATTTGGTAAAAATCAATGCGTTTCTTGCATTTATTGGATATCCAAATTTAAAGGGTATTCCATTTCGTGCTCACAACTAACAGTTAAGTCAATATTCATGCGATTGAGAAAGTTGCAATGTTTTGAAGCATGGGAGTTTTTTACGGCCGGTTTTGGCCGGCACGGGTGCCAATGGGTTAACGGGACATAATTTAAATTCGCCTATGAAAAAATGTACAGTGTATTTTGGAGTTATCAATCGCATAGAAAGCATGTTATCTTCAAAGGTATGGTAGTCTACCTGTATAACTTCCCAAACTCAGCTAATACTTTGCACTCTCGTTTGCTACAACAAATGACCTGTATTCTGCAAATGCATTGCTGTTATTGAGGTCTTCCAAGTCAACGCGAAGCTTGTTACTACCACCAACAGTCAGCCGGTGAATTTTGTCCAGTCCGAGCCAAAACTCGCCGTTCAGATTGCCGAAGACCCGTTCGCAGTCATCCCAACCGCGGAAAAATTCTACAGAACCGTCCTGTCTTCTTTGAAACACAGTCCAGCCTCCACCAGTTGGTTTCTGGTCACAGAATACTTCAAATTCGCCCAAACCATCAGGATCGATTTTGTATAATCCGTTGATACGAAAGTCACCGACTTTGTCTACTTCGGCGCAGCTCTTGTAACCTGAACCTATAAAAGTATTAAGATCAGCATGCCTTCCTCTAATACAACTGTGATGTTGATTCATTTTGACACCAGAAACGCATTAATAAGATACATTTAAATGGCACGTCTTATTAGAGAAAACTCAAATGAGCCAAGAGCAGACAGATTGTCCTCTTTTTCTATGCTGACAGCTCGTTTCTTCTTTCACATAATGGCCAGGGTAGCGCATTACACAGGTTTGCTGGTGTTTGTTTCGGCATACAAGATGAAGTTAGATGATAATATACCTGCCGTTTGTCTCTAGTCTCTGGTCGGAAAATATAAACTCCTGCGTGAAATCTTGGATTACTTGGCACCTTCAAAGTATCGGACTATCGTCATTCATCCCAATGCCCCTTTGTACACTGAGGCCATTGCCGTTGAAAAGAGGAAGAGGCGTAGGTTAGATCGGAAATGGCGCCGTTCCACTCGACATCAATGCGATAGATTAAATTATTTGGATCAATGTAATTCTGCTAATGCAATGTTATACAAGGCAAAAGAACAGTATTATTAGGCGGCCGATTTACGACCATACAAACCATGCCTATGATGCCAAGCTACTCTTTCGTACGATGGATTCGTTGCTGGAAAAGAGCAAAGTTATGCAATACCCGACTGCTAGTAATGACCAGGAACTTGCTGATGATTTTATTGATTTTTTTCCTTACCAAGATAACATTCGTGGTGAACTACAGGCTAAGAAAGGAGATTTGGATACGTTTTTCAATATGAAGCTACCTGCTCCTCACTCTTTGATGCTTTTGATCCGATCACTGATCATGAGGTTTTGACGTAATTAATTATGAAGGCATGCTCATTTGAGCAATATTTTGTTGTTTTGTGGCATTTGACCCACGGTGAATTGCTATTCAGCGGAGTGATCTAAAGTATCGGGTTCTTATTACCGGTGCACTTTACCTTTTCTACGGACATTTACGTCAAGATTACTTAGCAATTTTTCTAGCTTAATACTACAAGATTATGTTTCTTACTTGCCTAACTTCTCCACCTTCTCCGAGAATCCTCGAAGAAACATACGCATCGTTTTTTGTTTTTATGTAATGTTTTGTTCTTTTCATGGTTTTTGAACCGCGGTCAATTCCTGTTGACTGCTCTAAACTATCAGGTTTCGACTCTTTTTGTCTTTTCTACGGACTTTTATGTCAAAATTGCTTTAGTTAGCAATTTTTCTAACCTACTACGACATATGTTGCACGTTCACTATCTGACACAGAAGATAGTGTGTCATCGACATATCTCCTATAAAATGATGGTAACTTGTTCTCACGCTTGAGGCGTTCTTCATTTGAGCATAGGAAGGCGTTGGCTACAAGGGGGCCTAATGATGAAAGAAAAGAAAGACTATGAACTGGTAACCAGCGTATAGCGAAAATCAACGAACAATGGTCTCCTTTTACATTTTCAGAGCCACGTAGACATGCGCTACAAGAAATCATTGATTAAAACCATGTTACACCGGGCCTACCGCTTTTCATCTTCGTAGGAATCGGTCGTAAAAGAGTGCTATTATCTTAAAGGGATGTTTTTTTAAGCTGGGACAACCGGATAGACTGGTTGATCTCAGCGTTACCTCGTTTCTGAATTCAGTCACACCACTCCCCCTACCCCAACCCACGAAGCACCACAGGTTCTTTAGACAACTGACATTTGAATCTACCTCCTCAACCAGACCCTATATCTATATTCTATGCGTTTGCTCTCCGACAGTGGAAAAGGCGAACTTTGAATCGGCAAAGATTGGTCATGGATCCAAGCTAGATGTAACAGCCCAAAATATCGGCCTTTAAATGATTTAGCGAAGGAGGAAAAAAGGAATGACTGACCGCATTTTTGTTTTGTTTTGTTTTGTTTTTTATTATTGTTATTTTTTATTGATATTATTTATTTATTTATTTATTTATTTAGTTTGGAAAGAACGGGGAGCAGAGGAGCATTTTGATTATTAAAACGCCCTATCATGGTCAATTTAATGAATCTTG
>JAEMWC010000007.1:1325000-1327500 GCA_016490735.1 Pachyseris speciosa
GGTAGTTCTTCATTCAAATTTTTTTCAATTATATTTACATTTTTGTGTGAAAAGAAGATATTAGTATCGTCAGCGAATAGAATGAAGTCTAAAACTTTTGACACATCACACACATTTAATGAAAATTACCATTCGAGAATATTTTGGCATTTCGATGTTGCAAAATATCTCAACTGGTAAGAATCCATGTTAGTAGTAACACCAGAACGTTTGGTGCAAATCAAAGTAAAGAATAAGGATTAAGAGGGAGGGGGTGGTTTGTAAAGGCATTGGCGAGCTTAATATAGTTTCAAACGTGCAAAATGAAAGTAGAGGGGGGGGGTACGTTTTTGAAATTACTATGTTAGTGCGAAATACTCTGGGTTCAACAAGGACGACGCCATGTGGCCAGCTGCCCAAGGGTGTTGCCGTGTGGTAAAAATGTATGTAACGTGACTTGTGGAGGCCCAAAAAATCATCCAGAACCCAAACCTAACCCTAAGCCACTTACGTTTCAAGTTTATTTCAACTCTTTTTACAAGTAGATAATTATTGGTGGACTGGGCCGCAAATAGCTTTAGAGCTAATCGAGGCGGACTAGTCCTTAAATATTACTATGATAAATATTAATATTATTATTAATATTATTACTGGTTCGTCTTACAATGACATTAAACAGAATCAAAAAATTGCTTAACAACATGTAAATATTACGGTGTAGGTAAAATCTAAAGGGAAAAGTTAGAGACCAAAACTTGACTTTAGTCGGAAATTCAATGTTTCATCATGCTAATCAAGGTATCCATCTCGACATATACGTTTTCAGATTCTAGTATTTCAATTAGTTTTGTTCTTATAGTTTTTTTAAAAGAGTTTTTGGATAAGTTTTTTAGTCTAGTTGGTATCCCATTCCTGATTTTAACACCAACACATGAAAAGGCCTTAATTTGAACATTAAGTGCGGATTGTTTAGTAAAAAAAATGCTCAGATGTTGATGAGCGTGTGCTATAAGAATGAATACTGGCAATTTTAGAGAATAAATTTGAAATATTAGTCGGTGCAGAATTAGTACTGATATTGTACATTAAATTAGCAATTTTCTCATAATATAGGAATTGGAGCGGTAGAAGTTTTCCTTTCAAGAAGAGGGGTATTGCATGCTCCCTTGGTTGTGCAAAGTGAATAAGACGGAGTGCACGTTTTTGAAGGACAAGGACTTCATTTAACAAGGTCTTAGATGCATTTCCCCAAGAAGTTAGTCCATACGTTATATAAGGAGCAATGAGAGTCTTATAAATATCAAGAAGGGTTCGATTAGGAACAATATGTCTTAATTTCGCATTGAAATTCGCCACTGAACTGACCCAGAGGGCAAAGCAACTGACGTTAACCCAACCATATATTTCAGTCAAGGGTTCCTATTTCTGTCCGAAAAGGTTCAAGGCAAAGTCGCGTATTTTGCGGTGTTGTCCGGGGGTGTGTTTGGTTTTGCAACAGAATAAAAGGTCATATTCAATGAAAATTGGAAGTTTTGGTCAGTTTAGAGGGTGATAAAGTCAAAAGAACTACTTTGGCAATAACAATGGTTCATTTCAAACATAGTGCGGGATTTGAGAATGTTGTGGGTTTTCAAGGCAGAGTCCAATAACGCACCATATTTGGTAAATCTGTTGGAAAAGAGTTAACTTGTAGGTAGGAGCAGGCCTACGTGCAAATATGTAGCGTTATGTTGTCATTTTACCTGTGCAAGTTCTTCCGTCACCAAAGAATCCGATTTTACAAGTACAGCGGTAAGAACCAAGGGTGTTGTTGCAAACAGCATTTTCGTCACATACCGGAGAAGAAGCAGTGCATTCATTGACGTCTAAAAAAAGACAACATGTTAAAATACAGGCGTAATGCACGCAAAGCATGAAATATTAACAAGGAATATTTTATTATGCTACACTAAACGTCTTTAACTTGGAGGTAGAGACCAGCTTAGCTGCAAATATCTAGCATTATGTTGTCATTTTACCTGTGCAAGTTCTTCCGTCACCAGAGAATCCGAGCTTGGAAGTACAGCGGTAAGAACCAAGGGTGTTGTTGCATACAGCATTTACGTCACATACCGGAGAAGAAGCAGTGCATTCATTGACGTCTAAAATAAGACGACATGTTAAACTAACGGGTGTAATGCATGCAAAGCATGAAATATTAGCAACGAATATTTTATTATGCTACACTAAACGTCTTTAACTTAGAGGTATACGTAGAGACCAGCTTAGTTGCAAATATGTAGCATTATGTTGTCATTTTACCTCTGCAAGTTCTTCCGTCACCAGAGAATCCGAGCTTGCAAGTACAGCGGTAGGAACCAAGGGTGTTGTTGCATACAGCATTTAGGTCACATACCGGGGGAAGCAGTGCTTTCATTGACGTCTAAAATAAGACGACATGTTAAACTACAGGCGTAACGCACGAAAAGCATGAAATATTAACAATGAATATTTTCAAATGAAGAATGATCCTCGCAGTTGT